>LUGF01050230.1:58364-71147 GCA_001625245.1 Calycopis cecrops
TATCTCGAAAACGGTTAGGTTTAGGATAGGGTGTTTCATAGCCAAATCAGTTAGAAACGATGCTAACTATACGCCCTTAACGGATCTACATCGACTTTTCCTGTAACCCTGTATAGAACTAGCTGCGCCCCGCGGTTTCACCCGTGTAAATTTCGATCCCGTGGAAAATAGAAAATCATCCTATGGCATCCTATAGGAACATTTTTAATTGAGAGTTGACTGCGCAGAAAGGCTCTTGCCTCTTTCCTATTTATCGGTTTGCCTTCCTGTGCTGGAATATTGTTAAATATTTTGAATATTGTTTAACTTCAATAAATTAAGGTTTCAGAGTGACTCACTGTTTATTTATTAATGCAGTAGAATGGCACCAAGTAAAGAATATCAGTCTTTATGAGAAAGTCAACGTATTAACAACAAGGTAAATTAAATATTGTATTGGCGACGTTAAAAGATGGCGTTACCTAAATTGTGAGACGTATTTTCTTATATAAAACGTTTCGATTTACGATAAAGCGAGGGTCGCACAATAAAGTCGGAGTTGTTCAGAGTTGAAGGTCTTCTGCGATCACAATACTTTCATCAATATTCTCTTTGATACGACGCCGGGATTTGTAAACGGCTCGCGTGCCAGACTCGTCAGAAGAAACTTATATCGTCTTCAATATTGTATTATTGTATTCTTTGTCGAATCGAATCAGATCAACCCGAATGTCTTTTTTTGTATCTTCTTTATATCACCGAGAGCTAAACGAGCAATGTTGAGTCATCAATTATCTCCACCCATTAACATCCGTACGGATAAGGCTTTTGCATTCAAGTTACCGTTATAGAGCTGCAAGGGACACGTCACAAATGCTCATCCCGCAGAATTCCCTCTGACTTTGTTTCACCGGTTGTTCTCAGGATTATTTTGCTTCATTTTATTGATTGATTGAATTTCTAGTAGTAGTAGTACTTAGTAGTCTAGTCTTAAAAGCATGATTATGTATTCTAAAAATGATAGAAAACCCGATTCTTACCTCTTCTCAATCTCCTCTCAAACAAACTCTTGAAGGAGTCTGAAACCCAATAAAAATTGAACGCAATTTCTTTTTTTTTTTTATTAAACAACGCCAGTAATTTTATCCCATTCGTTCCACACTCTTGGGGCCGTGGGGCCCCGGGCGACAGGGCGCAGGCGACGCGAGTACAGGACACGTCAACATGATGTACTCCTAACTCAAATGAGAAGCGGTGTGATATGACATCCTATCGTTTACATGAGTTATAATGTACATATATTGTATATTGTTATGTCCGTAGGTTTTAAGGAGACCGGGTTCAACCTCTACAGTAAATATGTTCGTCATTATTAAACGGTTTTCTGGTTTTTCTGAGTTCGTAAACACATCGTGTAAATCTCTACAAAAACAAAATCCGAATGCTCAAGAACATAATATTATATTGTGTTATTGGTGATGGATTACCGCAGCTCTGCTAGTACTGTATCGTATTCAGATCATCATGTACGTATTAGACCGTCAGTTTCTACTTTACGGATTATAGTACCTACGCACAAGTAACAGACAAACATGTTACGTTATCAACAAGATGCACACAGTAATTATAACAAGAATATAATGTATACAACTAGCCAACCCATGCACAATTCATTCGGCGTCAAAAAAAGTCAATCATAATAAAATAAACAAAATATTATTTTTATTTGTCGTATATAAACAATCTTTGTATTGGTAAGTTTGAAGAGGACCTGAACAGTTTAAATAATCCATTTGATTCATGAATTAATAAATGTTGTACATCAGCGTACACAAGAATCGCCAGTCCATTCACCTGTCCACACATAACAAGCTACTGAAATATACGCCGAGTGCCAATTATTCACTCAAGTAATTGTAAGGCGTACATTCTTAGACGTGAGAACTGACGCCATCATTTATCTTCTATGCGAGCGAATTTTAATTCTATATGTGTATGATGTTTGTTATATGTATGTATAAGTAATGAAGATGTACCCACGAAGGATATCATACTATCAAAATAATAGAACGTATGTACCTATACAAAGTAGTTTGCAAATTTGTCGGAAAATAAATTGTTGTGACATGCAGCAAATCCAACGAAATGCAACAGCAGATTTTTGTAGATATAAAAGTACATTATTCGCCGTAGGATTAGGCTACAATGTCTAGAACGGTTTACAGCAGCAATTATATCTGTGATGGAATAATGGATATGTTCTATTGCCTCAATGCAATGCAGCTGGTCGGCTCTAACTACAGGCAACTGGCATCAACACTTAGATATCTTCAAGAAAAGAGCATTCGTCTTCTTAAAGGCCGGCAACGCGTCTGCATGACACCTAGTTTTGCGGATGTCTATGGGCGGCGGTAGTCACTAATACCTGCTCGTTTACCCCCTATATTATAAGAAAAACGAAGTTCGGACGATGGATGCGTGCTAATAATGACGTGGCCGCAGCTTATGATAATTATTAATATAAGCGAACGGTCAAAGTTTTAATAAAGTGCACCAATTTGTATCACATTTAATCGAAAACTGTACGCGGTATCAAAGCAATTATAATTTACACAGCGGCTCCAATTGTTTCCACTGGCGAGATATTAATGACAGATGATTGTTGTCGCCGGAGCCACGCGAATATGGCGCTTAAGTCGAACACGTAGAGCCCACTGCGGAGTGAGGTTTATTTTTCAATCTTTCACTTTAATGCTCCACCTGCCAACAGAAATGTGTAATGCCATGCACAGCAATATAGCTCGTATATTCAGGAAATAATGACGCTATTTACTTTTTATTTTATTTTAATCTATTACCGAATTTCCTTAAAATTGAGTGACTATACGCATTTTCTCCCCTGCGGGTCTCTACATTTTATGCTTCTGTCTTTTGGTTCACTATCGAGGATCATGAAGCTCATTCAATGACATTAATTAGCCCTGATTCATATTAAATATATTATTTATCATCATGATTATCGTCTAACACATTATATTTTTTGTGGATGTAAGAGTTGGGGTCGATTATGTAGTGTTGAATCACAGAATGTGTTTGTGTATCTTGGTTGTGTTCACAATACTAATGAAAGATTATACACCTAAGATGTCGAAAGAAGAATGTTTGAAGGGAAATGAGTAAATGGAGTGTTGGAGAAGGAGCTTAGAAGCAAGTTTAAAGCCAGAGAGCCTCTCGCGTCGTCCAGGGGCGTTGGTAGTCGTCAAAACATTCCTATTTTCACCACGTTTTCCCGTCTACTACAAACAACTGCATTAGCTGACTGTCCTGCCTGAGCACAGCAAAGGTCGGTCCTTGTTGTCATAATAAGAGAGGACCTTTAGACCTCTCGCTGCTAGGACTAACTAAGAGTATGTTGAGCAGCGAGGACGCTTCGCTCATTTTGCCAGAAACGTGATGAGGGCAATCCGAGAGGCGGAGCGGCTGCTAAAATTTTTGTAATTAGCCTACATCTAGAACTAATAATGAAGCGTCTATAATAAATTTAGCCTCGTGTCATGGTGTAATATTGTTACAGTTTTCATTTCATCATTAATTCTTACAGTGTTTTATATGCTGTTTAGAGTAAATTTCAAAATAGACGCAGTCTAGACGATCAGGTGAAGTGATTTCATTTAAAAATTAGCTTGCTGGTATAATGGACAAAATAAATTGTATTAAAATACTCGACTTTCCCGCACGATACTTAAAGAGATATCAATATTTAGTACTCACCGACCGTGCGGCGTGCTTACAAACAATGTAGGTACAGAGAAACTTCGTCTGGATACATCGGTAAGTCGTCACCAAACTCCCCGCTACGTTTCTGTGGACTCCTCACTCGCTAGTACCAACGTACACGAGACAAACACTTAAACCTGAAATTAGCGATCAGGTTAACGGACATCGAGCGCGCAGTTGCGACTTGCGCCACAAATTCACCTTCGAGCTGTGATTACTACTCGGAGTGGTGTCGGTGGATATGTAATTTGAATATTAATGTTTCTGCATTTACTCACACGTAGCAGTTAGACTTGTGATTCAGTTTTAAGCGTTAAAGACATATTTAGTTCCCATCAGGAAAAGAACACGTTGGTTCATTATATTATTGTCTATGTTATAAATGGTAAAGTGTAGAGACAGTTTGATTTCTATTAAAAGGCAAATATTTCCCTTCGTTTGCTGAACAGGGCTGGGTGCATTTGCTGATTTAAAATAGCTAATAAGAAATGAGAGTTTTATTTATAATTAGTGCCACATAAGAAATAATTAATGCCACATATATTCAAGGGAGTAATAAGGTCAAGGATAGAGTACGTTAATTATGTTACTTATTATTGGTCATTCATCACAACTCCAATGCTGATTAATTTAATTTGCTTGTTTAATATAATCACTGGAGAGTTTGTCTGTCTCAAGGTAAAGTTAATTCAGATAGTATTTAGTATAAAGTTGCAGGATCGTGAAACGTAAATTGGATCAGTTGTTCAAACAATCTGAGAAAACTCATTTACCTTCTCCGGACGACCAATTCTTGTTCTGACTTTGGTTTAATTATTTATTTACAACAAATTAGTTGGACCTATTAAATATTAATTAGATTGTAAATTATTTTAGACTTTCACAATTTTTACGTTTCGTTATTCGACGTTTCGGCCGTAATGCAACGGTCATGGTCACGAGCATACTCAAACGTCACGAGTCAAGGTAAATACTTCGATAAAATAGTAGGAACGCGATTAAGTCCCGTTTACAGTGTAAAAATATAAATTGTAAATGTTCTGCTTTCAAATTTTGCGCCTATTTTAATGAAGAAACTTCTAATGAACATATATTATTATTTTTTTTTATTTCTTTTAACTATACAATTTATTACTGAACACGAACTTTTATGTTTTATAATTTTCTATCAACTTCATAATACATTAATTACAATGTGTCAATAATAACAAAAAAGTAGTAGTAAAAGCAGATTTTTGCAGCAGTTTGCGTTTTAATATTCATAACTTCTAAAATATTCCATAAAAGTATGTGCTGTAATAGACAATGTATATAAAATGATATCCAAAGAAGCAACGCCACCGCTGCGATGCCGCGGGGTCGGAGCGGCCCTAAGGTGTAACTTATTGCTCACAGAAGAGCGGCGTGAAGTGAGGATAGAGCGGTTGAAGTGGGAAACCAAACAGGACGCCATAAAATAAAATAGTCGGCTCTAGTTCTAATCATATTTAATAATTCCCGGATGAGGCAATTTGTAGAGCTTACAATTGGACGTCGTCGGAACGAACGACAAGGAACATGTAAAGTCATATCGCGCTTCCATGTCGTAGATGTTATATGATATACTCTGAGGTTTTACAAAATCACATTTATGACAGCATCTGACTGTGAAGCTATTAGGTAATAGTCATTACAATCATCTTGTCGCCTCTGTTCTCAAACTTCAGTACACTCCTCGATCTTAAATATAGCATCTTAAATATAGCATCTTAAATATAGCGTCTTAAATATAGCGTCTTAAATATAGCGTCTTAAATATAGCGTCTTAAATATAGCGTCTTAAATATAGCGTCTTAAATATAGCGTCTTAAATATAGCGTCTTAAATATAGCATCTTAAATATAGAATCACTGCCACCTAATATAGTGAAGCTGTCTCAGGTCTGATGTATGTCCATTCACGTATAAGGGTGCTCACATAGAGAAGCAGGTTACCGGCGCCGACAAATTCGGCGCGCAAAGTCGGCGCAGGTCCGAGCAGGTTGCACTCGTATAAAGGAAGCAGGCAAATCGGCCTGTAGTGACCATCATGTCGTCAACTTCACCGGACGACGACTTATTTATTATGGAAAATAGTTATATAAAATGTTTGTTTATTATATTAGTATTATATTAATATATTAGTGTTGTAATTGTATAATATCAGTAGGATGTGAAAGTTTGTATCTTAATTAAAAGTGGAAATAGTATTAAAAAAACGTGTATTATTTACAAGTAGAACTAAATAGTAATTACGTAATAATATCAGTGTACTTAATATATTTTCTATAAAGCAATATTATTTTAAAAAATGGGTGTTTTTTCATGTTTTAAGTTTATTATTAATGGTGAAACACCTCAATCGTGCCGGCCCAAGTGCTGCTACATGCATGCATGCATCGTGGTACTGCCAAGAATATTAACATTTATTTGAAAAAACAATGTTTAATGAACACAAGCCTTATACGAGTATGTCACGAGATACATTGTCCTGCATTTTCAAAATGTAATGGACACCCTACGTACCGGTAAATGCTTGAGCCGGCTCGAGTCGGCGCTGGGAGTAGACGCGTACTACCTGTAAGTGCCGAAAACCTGCTTCTTTATAAGTGAGCCCATAAGACAACATTGCAAAAGTATCGGCGCCGACTCTGCGCAGATTTTATCGGCGCTGGGCACCTGCTTCTTTATAAAAGCACCCTTACTCAGAGCCGCGTCGCTCGTCGTTCTTTTTTCTCCGGATGAGTCCGCGTCGCTGAGATGATACATCACCTTTACACACTACAATTATAAATATGTTATAACATCAACCAACAAACACGTTTGCTTTAATATGCATAAACTCATTAATTTTGTACTCACTGATATAGTTAACTCAAGACAAATGACGCATTTCCAAAAAAGTTACAAAATGTGTATAAAATGGCATCCTCTTACATGGTATGGGACTAAAATCTAAATAAATACGTAGAGCTATAACCACGCCTCAGTTTTAATCAACTCGGAGACAAAAACAATATCACACAGGTTCGCCTTGAGATTGTAAAATTATTTAAAATTATTCGTAATAATTTTACCAACCGTTACAGCGGCAAACTCGTACCGCTCCCTGCGCCAGGCTGGCGCGTGTGTGATGCGAGTGTGATATTGTTTTATATTAAACTTTTATTACTTACATAGCTCATGAATTGTCCTGTAATTGCTTCGGCTGCTTCACGTCATCGTGCCCTCACAAACCGCATGAAGCACATTTTTAACTTCTTTTTTCGCCCTTCAGAGGCAATAGAGACATAAGAGAGGAAAGTACTTCCTTTTTATACCAAAAAACGCTGCTTGTGTAAGAGAATATAATGTATAATAGTATAATATATCAGGAGAAATGCCACGGAAGTTGATTTTAATGCGTATCAGAATATCCCAACACAGAACATATTCAATATTATAATGTTTTAGAGAAGTGGAAGTCGAAACATAGGTAAGGCTTTTTTTAATATTTGAAAAGAAAACAGACATAGCGCATATAACAAAACAGTCCGCTTTTGAAACCGCAGTCGCATTCAACAGAACTAGTTCTTACTTCGATAATAATTGTTTCCTTTCAGCGATTGTTTGAGATATTTTCTGAGAGCAATTTCACTTGAGTTCAACTTGAGTTCACTTTATTGCTTTGATTGTTTTAGACGCGGTGGAGTTTGATATGCAGCTTTGGGGAGATCATCTAATTTTAAAAGCTGACTCAAATTATAACGGCTTCGATTATTTAAATAGTTTTGATTGTTGTTATAGAATAGGCTCCAAAACTACTTTATCGTTATACGATCTCATCCATTATTTAGTACTGATAGAAAGCTATATTAGCAGGAAGTAAAGGTAGTATAAAAATACTTAAGATGAATAGAAACGTCACCAAATAATGGCATGGTCGTTTCAAAATCTTAATTTGGCACCTACAACCTAAAAATGTATTAAGGCTACATACATGTACACATACACAATCAATCAAATACGGCTAAAGGCACCCGCAGGGGTTTAGTCGGTAGAGGCAACCCAGTTGTCGAGCCCGACACTGTACCCGGTTGAGCCACCCGGGCTCCTGGGTAGCGTATGTAAAGGTATTCCCCTACGTCATCAAAAAAAATCTTAGTAATATAACATACACACAGTTCAACCCTCATAAAATCCGATACATCAATCGACATTCGAAATCAACATCATCAAAAGTATATAAAATATATAAACATACTTTTATGTTTATAATACTAGTAGAACTTGTAGCACAAGTAAGATTGATAAAGGCTAGGGAGATTCAAAGCTGAAGTCATTGTTAAAGTTTATTTTTGTTTAATCAGACGAGGACACACACAGGTTGTATAAATTTGGATTTATTATGATATATATATGATGATCGCGCAGTATAAAATTTTCCAAATGAGAAAATTGTATTTGCGTGAGGCGCGGTGGGAGGTGGGAGGTGGGAGGTCAGACATCGGCTTAGTAATTAGATTTCCGAAAGGCGTCGGGACGTGATTTACTAAAATAGCTGGCGATGGACGGCCGCGGCTTCATCGATATGCAGATTAATAAATTGGATATGAACGCCGCTTCCATTGAAATTGTTTTGACTGAGCTAGAACAATTTATCTAAATTCGCCAACGATCAGAAGTATTTTTATATTCAGTTAGTACCAAGCTGTACAGCGTACAGCAGGTAAGGAGGAGAGACACCGCTTGCTCAGATGCGCCGAAAAGCGATAGATGTTCTGTCGGGCTTCACACGCGAACTGAGATTCCTGTGGCCCATTAGAGGGGCTGGAGAGGAGAGGAAGTATCACAACAACTACCTGTGCTATGACATTAACTAGCTTCAATGAAGAGGTTACCTATATTGTTGGACAAATGTTATTATTGCTTTGAACATGTCTTATAGGAATGTCTCCACAATAACTGAGTATTATATAACAAGAGTATTACCTTAAGAGACTCATAATATTCTATTATGCCTTGTTCATTTAGTCAATTTTATCGCTCGAGCAAATGTCGAACTTGATGTTAATTGAAGGCAACTTTACCTTCACAAACTCGCCACAGAATTGCGGCGGCGACGGCGATATTTCTTTATCGCAAACTATAGTCGTGCTCAAGTCTAATTTCATCTCGAGAGAAGCTGGAGTCTGAAGGTGTTCAGTCGCTGATGCTATTAATTGGATCGCTGACAACTCCGATAATAACAGGGTTTTAAAGGAGACGCTTTTAGCAAAGTAATGTCGACAGCATCAGACTCAAAATGGAATTCATTCAAACCAAGAAAAGTTAGACTTGATCTAGCCGGCAACGCATCTGTTAGACCTCTGGTGTTACGGATGTCTGTGGGCGTTGGTGTTCACTTTACATCAGGTGACCCAACTGCTCGTTTGCCTCCTATGCTATAAAAAAAAAACATAAGTTATACAATTACCGTAATACTTTTTTGTAGTTACCTAATGGTTTGGTTAATTTTTCGCATACAACATAATTTAATTATGTTGGCTTATGTATGGCGGTAAAAGAATCTAAAACTGTTCTTACTGCGTTTTTATCCTTAACTCCAAAGCCCTTTTTTACAGAAAATGTACGACTCATCGTCACCACACCGCATGACGCGACGCCGCGCAAGGGCACCAGACACATCAGTACTTCACATAGCAACACACGACAGATACTGCAGCATATGCAACATGCGTCGTGTTGCTTCGTGATTACATTGCTACATTACATATACCTACATGTTTGAGAATTTCGCGTTTAATGTTGTTTGCATTGCTGCAAACAATGTAAGCATTGCTGCTTACATTCACACAAATTCAGAAATGATTGCTGGCTATTTTTTTTTAAGTAGCTTCATTTCTATGACTTCTAACATTGTCTATTACACAATTCTTAATTTCGGTGGCTAACAGATATATGGTGGTTTAGAAATATTTGTGCATGACCCCGAAATAGGCACCAGCACCGTCAGCATTACTAATAATACGAGCGTGACTGCATGAGGAGGGCAAACATCTCTCCTCTGCTGATTATTATGGTATTTTTTGTTTTTCTAATCTTAAGATTGCTTTGTTTTGTTTCCTCTAACCAGCCAGAGCTTCTTTTTCTTCTCCCGAAACGTTCCTAGTCCACATTTGATATTATGCTTCCAATTTTTTTGTTGATTTACATTTCTGCGTGTTAAACATTTCTTATTATCACACAATATAACTATGCACCACAAGTAGGTTGTGGTGCAGCTGGATTGTTTACTACTCACTCTCTCATAGGTTCTCCATATGGAATTATGATAAAACCTTCTCGTACAGAGAACAAATACATTTTTCATAAAACAATTACAGTAACAAGGCAAACATCAATTAGCGTAGAACCGTAACGCACGCACCTTTGATGAGGGATAATCCTGTTAACTGCTGAAACATAAGGAGAGGCAGCTGCGTGTTGGTGTCGTGTACTCTTATTTGTATCGAGTTTGCGTTACATAATATATTAATTAAATCATTTTCGGTGGCTTCAGTAGATAGTAAATAATACAGGTTTATTTTTGATCACCGGCAAAGTTTTCAGGTTTGGTTCAGAATCAATAATACATTCGATTTATGAAATAAAAAACATTAAAAAATAATAAGATACAATTGCTTTGTCCCATGTTGTAAAACATATTTCTTGGTCATCACGTGCATCACACTCTCGACTCACGGTAGGCCGACCTCACTCACTTTGAAGTCGATATCGATGAGAACAACAATCGATGACTTTTTTAAGGACCATTTCAATTCGATATTTATTTAACAACATATTACAATTAGATGATAAAATTTAAAACACTCTTGAAATTATTTTTACTTCCTTATTTTAAAATTTGGCCGATGACCAAAAAATAACCCTGTATATCTGCTAGTGGCACTTATAATTTGTTTCCCTGCATAACACCGTTAAAGAAGTTTCCAATCCTAAAAACTTATTCAAACACACAATCAACACATCAGTGTTAAGACTAATCATACTACTCGAGTAAATCAACGCGTGTAAATGTCGAAAAGTATAATGTTCGTGAGTCGCACTCGATAGCTCCTAAGCTCGCACTCGTCTCCTCCTCGACGCGCTCGTGCTCCTCGCAACAGACTCGCGTTCAGGAGGCGCGAGAATAAACGACGTTAAAATGATACGCGGAGGTTCCGACTTCACTCGAGCTCGGCTTCACTATGACAATTTAAAATTTGTTACTCGCTGTAGGTACAATTGTGATCATCTAGTTATCTTGTATTTGTATACAACTTAGTAATCATAATCTGTCTTCAGCTAGTATTGCTACTAATGTTCCTTATTAGTCCCGAGTGGGCCGCCGAGTCCGGCCACAGCGGGATCAGAAATATCCCACTTATAATATGTACGTGGGACGGAAGCGTCGCCACACGACCTTTTTGTAAATCTCGAATATCCACCTTCTCTTTAATGCACCGAAGCTGACAGTGTGGCGCCGGCTCAGCGCAACGACTACAGAGTAAAAAGCACGAAGAGAACCTTCGTTCACTGCGAAGCAATATCCTGGACATGCACACACACGTTCATCACGAAATGGGTGGTTCCAGCTGTGAAATGAGAATGAGCTGCATGATCCAGTTAATGAACAAAACAAATAAACTTTAAGAACACTTAGTAACGACCATTAAAAAATTTAGCTAATACATGTTATAATTTAAAAAAAAGAAGTTATAAAATAGATTTTTTTTAATTTATTTTCAGACTCTCACAGTTATACCGGGCAATAAAATCAAAACTAACTGCAATAAATGTCGTAATACTAATAAGCGGCCCGAGTACTAAAGGGACTTGTAAGTCTTTTTACTTGTAAGTTGAACTCGTCAGCTACTACTGGGCTGTATTGTATACAAAATATTTATAGAACAATACGCTATTATTCTACACAAATTCCCGTAGAATGAAAAGCGTATTTCTTGAATACGTACGCATCCCCGCAAGTGGTTTGTTTTGTGTTCAGCAAAAATATGAAAAGCTGAGCGCCTATAAAACTGCCTATTATTATATTTAAAATATTAAAAAATGGTGAACTAAATACTTTATATTCAACTAGAATTGCGGTTACGAAATACTTTTGCTCTGTTAAATACCAAAATGTACTTAATAAAATTAAATTCACTGAAACATGTAACACTAAATATTTTTATTATATTGAAAAACTTGTCAGAGCGTTTAACAAATACGGTACATGTCTTTATATTATATAGAATTCTAAAAGAGCAGTTAGTTGTACTAACAAAATATAAATGTAAAAAGTTTATACTGAATACATTATTATAAATGTTAATGGTAGTTTATTTTTTACGCTTTCACGCCAAAGCCACCAATCATCATTAGTGAGTTGAAGTTTCACACAACTTTATTCACAAGCAATGTGTTCCACAGAACTTTGATTGCAAGATGGTGTCTGGAGTTATTTTTTGATGAAAACTGTTTGATGAGATAAATTAGACTTGTCTCTCATCATGATGAATACAATCAAATAGACGACGACAGTAAAATTCGTGTAATATAGCAATATGTTTATGCAATAATATGCTAACAAAAATTAAACAAAAACGCTCATAAAATAAAAAAGATACAAAGCTGCAGCTCCAATAGTCTACAAGTTTTTGTTACTTTTTACCTGTTATACAGACTATAATATATTATACAGACTAATTTGAGTCTTTTAGTCCTTCATATTTGAAAAGTTTACTCCACGGTCAGCCCTGGCATTGATATGATCTATACATCTATCTAGCTAGGACCAGAATAGTTAATAAAACTTTTGGGAGTTTTACTACTGTCTTAAAATTACTTTATTTCCTTACGTATAGAGCATAACATATTATATCCCAACAAAAACATCCTGTAAAAAAGCCAAGTCTCGCAGCTCAGTCTTTCTACCAAAAAGTTGTGAGATCCATGTAATACCAAGTCGGTTAATTTATTTAGTGCCTAC
>LUGF01050230.1:71770-82776 GCA_001625245.1 Calycopis cecrops
TCCACTACGAAGTTATAGGGGATCAAAATTGGCCTGAGTTGCTTCGAGAAAAGGATGGTACGGCCGTGCCACTTTTTTGCTCGACTTGACGGGGGCACTGCCGTGCCCCCAGATAGTAGTGATATAACTACCATTTTTCCTCCATTCTCCTTATTTCTCAGGACAAACTATAAAATACGCGAACAAAATAAAAATAGAATTAAACCATCAAAATATTCGGCATACAATATTTAATGAACTAAATAAAAAAAAATTAAAATTCAAAAATAAATAAAATTTGTGGAAAAAATAAATAAAAATAAAAATTCAAAATGTCAAACATTTTAATAGTTCAGGAGGACTTATACTACAGAGAACACAATAAACCATTTAAAACAGAATTAAAGCTTAAATTCATTACGTAACGTAGATATTATACGTGTAAGTTATTATTGATGGCGATGGATTTTGTAATTGAAGTGTTAATTGACTTGTTCTTTGAGCGTTCCATTTTATAAGACTCCTAAAGAATCAGCTGATTTTTAGAAGGTTTTGTTTTAATTTTTGAATAAATATACCAAGATTACCGAAATAGACAGGAGTTGTATAATATTTTATATTTTATTTTATATATAATATTTTTTTATTATTAAAACTAAGGCCACGCTTTATGTGTCCGTCCGTCAACGTGGAAAGCTCGAGAAATGCGAGTATGAAATATAATGTCCCAGGAACACAGCAATAGTAAAGAGTACGCCGTAGTCGTAGTCGCAGCGGTCTTTAACGAGTTGCAGACAGTAAATCAATATAATGCACCAGGACAACAGCGTCAGGGATTCAGATTCAGTCAGGAGGGTCAGATTTATATTTAACTTTGTAGGTAGAAAATATTACAATAACAAAAGTGAGTTGACGTCCCCCGGGAACTTATGCTGTAATATAAGAGTTGATTGCGATGCAGCCATTGTCGATATTAGCTGGATTAAATTGAATTCACACAATCACAAAATTTTATTGCAGCTAATAAAATTTTGTGAGATAAGTTACATAAAATAACATATTGTTTTATATCTGTGATTATACATTAAAAAATTATTTAAAATATATATATATATGATACGATAACATACCCAGTAACCATTTCGGTGACCGTAAGAGAAATAGAGTACATATTATAGGAGACTCACCCATTAACAAAACTTCCGCTTGTGTTTTGTTGTCTTTTGTTCTCTAAGGATATAAAAAGAAAAAAATCTGATTAAAACTAGATTTTAGGTTCAATTTGCACTTAATACGTTTTTTTTTTCGAAAAAAGCCCTTTGAAGTATCGCGATATAAAGTGAGTTGACATGAAATACTTGAAGTAGTAGAGGTTGTGGTTTTGCCGCGTAATTGTGGTGCCATGATGATACGATATACACATATTGTTCAATTCTGACCCTGGATTTGTTGCGCAGTGGAAATACACATATTATACACAGGGCTCAAATCAGAAAGAACTTTGTCTGCGATTACGCAGAGCTATATTAATACTTAAATAGGAGCAATTACCTTGTGTCTCCGGGGTCCGGCTTAATATATATCACATTAACCTCTTAAACCTATGGCCATAAATTTCAAGCTTGTAATGAGACATACTTAGCCTAACGTGAAGCTGCAATCCGCCCGAAATATGAATCTTCTTAGGCAAGCCTCACAACAATGGTTCTCAAAATATGTCCAATTATTCACATTTACAACACACATAGGTTCAAATATTAGTCCAAACAATTAATTTACACTCCCGATAATATTAACAGGGAAAACAACACGTAAATTATATTATGGGATCACAACTCAAATCTAAATGCGATATTAGGCGTCTGCAATTAACAATGACGCGACTGATCTCTCAAGAAGATGTCAACATGGCGTCGTCGTAATCAAAACTCACGCGTCACAATTCGCCCGGTAAGCGACCGAACCGCCTCTGGCGGCCCACACCGGTATTACAATATTGATTACATTGAACACGCCTAGATAGGATCACGTGTGGTTCAGCACATATAATACTATACTTTTGCGCTCTGCCCATTACGTTTTATGTTTGTTTAGGGTGAAGAGCGCTAGAACTTGGTCAAAACTACTGTAACTACTGATTCCCGCTGTAGGTTAGTAAGAGGTAGTGCCACGCTGCATGCTTGCATGCAGCCGAATTGGACCGGCACGACCGGGGAGGTACCTGTCGCTTACACGAGACCGGCGTGAAGTGACAGCTGTGCTGTCGCGTTTCGTGCGGTGTGTAAGTAGCCGGTGGTCCACGGAGGTGGGAGGAGAAAGTAGAAAGTATGTATGAAATGTTATGTCTTATATAAAGGTCGAAGACATAATATATTATATTTCGATTTTAGCGTTTCAACTAAACTTAGGTTTATTTTAATCTGTGAGGCAAAGTCTTTTAATATTCCCAATAAAGTTTACATGGATAGAAATCATCTAATTCAGATATCATAGATACTCATAAATACTCAGACCTCGTTTTCCGCCTCTGATAGCGGTACTCTATAACGTAATATCAAGAGGAGGAATGCTCAAATAAGTTTTTAATTTGTTTTACGTTTAAAACTTTCTGACCGAAATCAATTAAAAATCTGTTTTATGGGTTATTTGTTGTGATCAAACGAATAGCTGGCGTTTTATGATAACTGCCGATGTCTATAGACAGTCACATAATTAGATTACGAAACAATACGCTTCTTTTATTCCCCACGTATAATTCGATAGCACAGCAATGGCTGCACTCCTGCGCGTCACGGCCTCATTCAGTTTCAATGGAACTGCTGCTACCAAATGCTGCTAAAGTGCAAATATTATTTGATTCTAGGTCTGGTGAACTGTCACAAGGAACCCATAAAAGGTAGTATATTATCCATATATTAATACGTGAAGCAAAAACTTCGGGAACATTTTCACGAAAATTGCGCGGACGGAGGTGCATGAAATTTGGCACACGTATAGTTTACGTGTAAGAGAAGTTTCTGCACTTCTCTTACCCGTAAACTATAACATTTTTTGATAAGAATTTTCATAAAGTGCTAATAATAAATAAAACATTACACACTACCATGCATTTGACACATCGATAATACATGAAACGACCCAGGGATATTCAAGAAAAGAGCTTATTCTTTCCTCAAAGGTCGGCAACGCATCTGTTAGACCTCTGGCGTTAGTGATCACTTTACATCAGGTGACCCAACTGCTCGTTTGCCTCCTATGGTATTAAAAAAAACACGTAATTATTTATGAAGTTTTGCTTTTGTAAGTGTTGACAACATAACATGTCATATGATATTTAGTTTTTAATTACAAATTATATTAATAGTGCGTTTTCCGCCTTTAGTGGAGCGCTATCATTCCTTTGAAGTACGAAATACTTACGAATGGCGCCGCGTTTCTATTTGTCTCCAAACTCATCTTAGCCGTATTAACTCACAAGTACAATTGAAGTTGTGGACATTCCGAGATACGCCGGAGTCCGTTAGAGGGATTAGATCACGAGAACGTTATTTGCGGAGTCTTCAGATTACAGCTTTGTGTGACAGGAGTAAAGTGAGTCCGGTGAAGTCGTACTCAGCTTATCAACATAGACTCCAGAAAATATTCAAGGTAACAGGCGAAATAATAGGTACACATTATTTGTATAATGAATTAACTATGACTGTGAAATTAATTAAGTATAGTTTTTTCTTTCAATTGTTTAAAGTTAAGAAAAACAAATGTTATTTAGAAAAAAAAAATAACTAAGTGTATGACTGGGGCTGCTACTAGTTTTACTTCAGCCCCGGCACGTAAAGCTCCCTCGGGTTGGCTGAGTACCTGCTACTTTCAAATATCAAAGCAAAACCTTTGTACGAGCGACGTCTAGACTTGTATTTTTAACTTAGAAAGATTTCGTGTCGTTGAGTCTAGCTGTAGTAAATCTTACCTTGTATTTTGTTCTTCAACTGTAAGTACCATAAATAAGACTTTTCTTTCCAAGTGGTTTTATTTCAGTCAGCAGTGCTACATTACCCGTTGCCACATTAACTTGCTGAATCTCTGAATTATCTCGTTTACCCGTATTCGCAGAGTTCCATCCGACCATATTATCTCTCGGAGAAATTCGAGGCTGCTTTCCTCTTTCTGTGGGACACAGAGCGACCCCGATCTCGATTAAGAGACCTACATTTAGATAAGTACGATATAAGAACAAGGTTACTCTCGTACTTTACTGCATTATAGCCAAATCGAGCCGACGCGGACGTGACTTACGTTGATTACAATATGGTACAAGGCACATAATGTGGTCAACGTTTAAAATTAAATATAAACACTTTTACACACCACGTCAGCCTAGCCCCGTGCTAAGTCATGTAAGGACTTGTGTTACGGGTACTAGACAACGGAATATATTTAATATGTTTTATAAAAAGAAATTTTATATATTTAAAATTTTTATGTTTTAATTACATATAATACATAGATCGTATCCATGACATACCATTCGAACCCGCGACCCCTGGGCACTGGCGCAACAAGCTCCGCTTATCCGAGCCCTGTACCACTGCGCCAGCCTGGTCGTCATAGATTATATAGATAAGTATTTCAGCTAAACGTATTATTATAAATATTTGCATGTTATACGGATTAGTGGGTGCATTATCAGATTGGTAAACCTTCTGTTGGTGAACATGAACCTCGCAGCACACTGGTAGCTCGCTGCTGACTAGACAACTGTTCGACCTCGTATCGTTTCTTTATATTGTAGTGCACAAGTTTGACGACGCTAGTGCAGCCTGTATCGCCTCACGCCCCTCTTCCCGTGGGACGGCAGGACACGATCCGAGACAGATCGGACGAAGGATATAAACTAACAATGCCAATAAAAATTTTTGGTATCAATCCTCGACTAACCCGGGACATCTCATACAGCACCGGGCTATGAGGTCTCGGGCGGACCTCCGGTGACTGTCTCAACAAATGTACGCCATTAGTAAATCAAATGAGGTAGAGTTGCGCCTGAGAGTTCGGTGTGTTTCAGTGATCTGATTTAATTCTAGGAATAGGACGCTGAGTCTGCAGCTGCTGATGGCTTTACTCGTAACAATTACGGCCCGCAGCCGGCGCTCTGGCAGGTCGCAGCAAAGAAACGGGCTTCCGCGGGCACTCGTCGGTGCTTTTATTGATTTTAATATTTTTAAAGAATATTTGAATATTATATGTATAGTACACAAGTGTCTTATTTTAGTGCACAAGTATGGTCTGACTGTCGACTGTTCAGGAAACAAGTGCAGGTGTAGCGGTGGACGTGTTCCGGCCGGTGATGATGATGTCTCCTGCGCCTCGCCGCGGGCCTCGCCTGCACCTGACGACGGTTGTACACTTGTTGTAGGATGTAATGATGTTGACTGCAACGTATATTCAAAACGCAGCAAAAATATGAACCGTTCAGCAAGTATAATATCATTACGGAGACAACCTCTCACCTCTACACCTGGCTCCCGGTGGTCGCACCCACACGAGGACGCGCTCTACATCACACAAACACAAACGTCTATATACAGTCTTAGAAGCGAACGAATTCAAAGCGTTCCTTCAACACGTGCGAAACCTATCCCATACATTTCGATAAGCACGTGAGACTAATGTGTAGCATAGGTTTAGTAATATTATAATGTTGACACCAAAACATTTCGAAACCAAACATTAACTCACGACGAGCTGCATCACACATCTCTCCCCCTTTCTCACACACACGTGAGCGCGTCACTTACACACGAGCCAAAACAAGCCAAGTTCCTTCAGTTAAATGTACCGCACATTTACATACGAGCGGCTGTAGCGCCTGATATATTATGAACAGAACCTTTTGCTCTACCTGGTATTTTACCGATAAGACAAAGAGCTCGTTTGTTTAATATTTAATGCGAAAAAATGTTCAACAGTTTTGAAACGCACTCGCGAGCCACGTCTACTTTGTAATTGCTGTTTGCAAGTAACTTCGCGGACACGACCGGGCAGATCCTCGCGCTTACACAACACCGGTGTATAGAGACGTGACAGCCTTTCAGACCGTGCAATTCGTGAGAGTGAGAGGTAATGACAGTCAAGTATCACAGGGTGGGTAGCTCTCGTTTACGTTTTACCGACTTGAAGTGATGGCTACACGTGTCGTCGCGTGCTGTTTGACTGAGCCTGAATATAGCCTGAACGTAGAAATATCACTAGTGAGAACATTTGATTTTATAAGATAGTAAAACTAAATCTACATCACCTTCGCTTATTTTATTAGTTAATAAAAAAAAGAAAAACTAATATAAAACAAAACTGTTATAAAGTTGTTGGTAATTTGGAATTAGTCGTCGTTTGGATACAGCGTGTCTGCATTTTATCACATGTCTTGAAAGTCACTATGCATAATATACTGGCCTGGATCAAATCTAGCAGACATATAGATTACATTCTGGAATAAATTAATAACTAAGTAAGAGCGTAGTGCCACACTGCATGGTTGCATGCAGCTGAATTGGGTCGGCGCGACCGAGTAGGTACCTCTCGCTTACGCGAGACTGGCAAGCGTAAAGTGACAGCCGTGCTATCGCGTTTCGTGCGGTATGTAAGCAGCTTTTGGCCCATGGGGGTGAAAGGAGAAAGGAGGGCAGTGCATCTGGTTATCCTCTATGCGGATGTCTATGGTAGTAATGAAAATGACACCGACTGCTCGTTTGCTCTCCTATACCATAAAAAAACTGCTTCTC
Organism: Calycopis cecrops; assembly: GCA_001625245.1. Classification (NCBI taxonomy): domain Eukaryota; kingdom Metazoa; phylum Arthropoda; class Insecta; order Lepidoptera; family Lycaenidae; genus Calycopis; species Calycopis cecrops. The sequence continues at coordinate 78,529 of LUGF01050230.1, forward strand.
ATCCTGAAAATAATACTGATTCCCTTGGGGTATATTGTACGTGGCAGAGACCGTGAGACACAGTTAGTAAATAATAAACGCTTAATATTATTTTCTGCCGATTATGGCCGCATAGTAAAAAGGCAATTCGCAAACCTATACATTCAATTCAGCTAGTTTCAGAACAAACATGAAAGTGTGAAAGGTTAACTGGAAAGAAAATTGGATCGCCTGTGCGGAGCTCCGGCGACGGAGAGTGGAACAAGCAGCAGGCCCGGTAATGTTGCCCGATAATCGAACTGCGACGGAGCAATGTGTACAGCACCCCACAGTATATTTACCATATTTTATAATTCACCTTTATAATGTATTACTTATGTGTTTGTATAAAATTGGTCCTGATTGTGGTGGTTGATGTTGTTATGAATAACTTGCGACGTTCCTTTTGCATTTCTTCAGAAGTCTTTCTCCCCCATTCATTTCTGAGACCAGAAACTCACTAATGACCCACAACTATCTGTTACTTTAAGTCTGCCCCTCCCCGATTGCCTGATTGCGTCTGCTCAGGGCGACTGCTATACAGTAGGACACTGCTACTTTAACGTCTAGTATTTTCTTACTGATAGATTTGTCTAGTAGATAATACGAGATTTTTTAGACTTCTGTCACTAAATTTTGGATCTTTAGATCCGAATAGATCGTAACGGACGACGATAGCGACCATGATGATGATGGTGAACAACTACATTAGTCTAACGAATCCCTATGGTGAGTCGGTTATCACATCAGCTACATACAACACACTAGCGGTAAGCCATTATTAAATTCTTTCTCATATTACAGATGTATATTCTAAGAATTAATTTTTATAGAGATGTTTTAAACTTCTCAATGCCATCCGATTAATCGTTCTTGTAATATGTTGTCATGCAATGATCTAAAAAACAACCATAATGTGGTCTGATATCTATAATTTGAATTTTCTTTTGGTAACGCGGGGAAACGTATTTACGAGCCGTCATTGGCACTACCCTACACAGTGGTGCGTGGAAGTTAAGGTACGAGGTTGTAGCAAATACACACTAAAACCATTAAGTTTGCGTTTTGAAGTTTACTGTGATTTTTCATAAAACACAAGGACTAACGATAGGATGTATCGAACCATGTTAAGAGCATGCCACTTCTGAACATTCAGAGCGGATCCCTCGTAATACTGTGCAGTGTACAGAGATTATTACAGTGGCTGACGCTGAAGCTGGCACGAGTCAGGGCTGATTAAGTCAGGTGAAGTAATGTGCTTCATATCGCGGGGAGAATATTACGGGAACATTTCAGAACACGAAATATAATATGCAAACAGAGAACATTACGGCGGCGCTGCAAATGCCAAGCAGCTTGTTTTCAGACATTATTCAGATGTTTAACGTGTAGCGCTGTGTGAGGATTTTAGTGACTTATCTGAAATTTTAGTTGCAGAGTTAGTCTCAATAAAAAGATATTCTTACCACTTATAAGAATGCAGAAAGAGGATCTTCACAGAACCGTTACAACTTATTACATTCATTATTATTATTATTATTATATTTTGTTCGGTGAACTTGTCACAGTTACAATGAATGCATAGAGAGGTTTTAATTCCATAATAATTTAATTTTTATTTCCAAAGAGACTGAAGGTCTGTTTCACAGGTTCTGGTTTAAGATAAATAATTAACACGAAACATTTTCATGTTTCCGTATTAAAAAGCTTTGCAAAACTTTAATAGTAACCTGAGAAAACGGCTCAAATCCACAAATTCTATACTGATTATAAAATTTTATTTTTAATGAAAAAGGTATTTCAAAGACTAAGAAACAAATTTTTCGATACTACATTTTATAAAGAAAACCTGGTATGAAGCTGCCGATGTCTTGGATATACGAGATATCCATAAGAATGAACAACGTTACATCTACGGTGGGAAAAGTTTACAATTAAGCTCATGATTATCATCTATTCTAACCAGGTCCTCCTTCCACTCATAAAATCTAACGATAAAGAGCCGTATGGTTTAGGGTTAGAGAGCATTCTCGCTCGCAGTCGTACCGCGGTCGCTATATACCAGAGGTGGACGAGCCCGTACGAGGTGCAACGAGATTTCTCTTTAAATGGTCCGCTTAGTTCCATACTCTCGCAGCACGCGGTGTGTGCCCGGAATAATGTCGAATGAAAGTCTTTTATTAGAATTCTCTTATCTGTCGGAAATAGACGGGTTAAAAAATGATTAAACAAGTAAATACTTCTTTCCATAATATGTATAGATGTCGTAGCTCTTAGAAAATATGTTTATAATAAATAACATCGACACACATCAGAGTTGGTGATCACCCGGCGTCGCTCACCTTATTTTGAAAAGAACCTGTGAACTCTGAGCCGAGTCGCGCTTACATGTACAACTCTCAGCAAAACTCTGTGCGAATATTCAAATAGGCGAGGAGAATATATATTTATGTGCCAACTCCGCCACCTCGAGTTCTCCAAGAAATGTGTCGTCTCGGTCTTATTTTTTTACTTCGCATTTATTCGTGAAACGACTTTGTAATGGTATTCAAGTAAACGCTTTAATTTCGTTTGAAACTGTCTTACTGCTGAATTAATTGTTTGTCTTGATATTTTAAGTGCTTTTTTTCTGAAATGAAATGAAAATGTTTTGATTAAAAATAGAATTATATAAATTACTTTTTGAACTCCAAAAATTACCGGTTCAACCTAGCCCTAGCGCTGTCCTAAGAAGAACCGGCGAAACAAACTTAGCGGGCCTAATGAATTAAATATGCATTATATTATAAGATATAAAATTTATTAATTTACAGTTATTATTATACAGAAACAGTCTGGGAAGAGGGTACTATACCCAAGGTGAGGTATCTGTCCTAAAATATATTACTTTACCACACAAACGATCCTTAATCACTTTTTTAATTTATTCCTTGAAAGTTTTTGAATGTTTTCTGGGATTGTAAAGGCGCATACATTGACCCCGAAAGGAATTCCTTACTCTGCTTAGTCTACAAATTGTTAAATCTAGATTGTCCAGTTAGTTCAGGTATTCCTATCATGATTATCACTTTACGTATTGAATTTAATAACATTCTTTCGTACATGCAAAACATTTTCTAAGAACGTTACCTAAAGGCGTGAACCTAATTATTCTGTGATACAGGAATGACACTCAATACAAATATACGATGTAGATACGACCGACCGTCCGACGCGACGTCTTTAAGAAAAGAACTCTTTCAACTCTAAAGGCAGACGGTGCGTCTGTTAAATCTCTGGTGTTGCGGATGACTGTGGTCGTTGATGATCACATGACATCAGATGGCTCCTCTGCTAGTTCGCTTTCAGTGTTATAAAAAATGCAAAAGCTCAGTGGTTAGTGACTTATTTAGTTATCACTCGTCGCCGTACACCACATTGTAACTGAACCAGCTGTGCGGCTGTGTCTCACTGATTTACCTTCGCAAAGTCTATTCCTAGGGAACATTTTCTTTTAGGATTTAGGATTTTCAAAGAATGCTTATGTTATTCTCGATTATTATCTATATTTTTACGAAATTGTGTCCAAATCCGTTTAGTGGCGTTTGCATGAAAGGGTAACAAACATTATGGTAAGGTATTTAGTAATTTTAGTAGAACATGTGAAATGTTAATGGTCGATAATACTATATTAACTCCGAATATTAATATTTCAAAGTCATTCTCATAAATTTGTTTGTCTCGACTTGGATAAAATTTTAATTATATAATTCCGTTCTGCTGGTAACTTCAGCGGCTCGCGGGTCCGACTTGACCCCGTTGGGAGCGAACCACAAAGAGTAATTAATTTTATATTGTGACCTCCCTCACTCTCAATAATATCTTAACGGGCTTATTTTATACTTTAATGAAAAAAATAATTATATTTTTGAGGTTATTGGTCAAAATAAAACAAAATGCAGTGACGTGTGTTCAATATAAGGCTTATTATAGCATAGGAGGTAAACGAGCGACCGAGATTGTAATATTAACAATAAATTAGTGCGTGTGACGTGATAAAAAATTAAGGAGTGAAATCATGTGAAACGTTAAGCGGTCCTGCGTACAAGCAGCGCAACGCTTTACAGCGTTTACATAGCTATTGTTTCTCAGAATCACATTTGTGTTTCAGAAGTAAGCATCAGTTGTATATCGTAGCTTGCTCACACACGCAGTTTTGCATGCCTTAAGCGCGAGCGTAGGTATGCTCTA
>LUGF01050230.1:96129-108209 GCA_001625245.1 Calycopis cecrops
ATCCTGGAAAAATACGTAGAAAAAAATAAATCCATCCACGCGAAGACCGACATCCGCGCGGACGGAGTCGCGGGCGGAAGCTAGTACTGACTAAGTTTTTAGACAGAGACGTGATTTCTCTCGTTCTTTACGACGTTAGGCTGACAGGGATGTAAGTATGCTTGTTGACACTTCGGGTTTCGCTTTTAGATATGTTATCAATGTGAAAATATGGAGAACCAGCAGGTGATGTAGTAATTAGAGGCACAATTCAATCACCAAAAACACAACTTTCTCAAGAAATATTTAAATATAGATGAATTACTCTAAAATTCACATTGAATCAATAGTAATTCTTGTATTTATCCTTTGAGAACAAAAGGCCAGCGACTAAAAAACTAGTCTCGGGAACGTAAACATTGAAAATTTAATGTTGAGAGAAGGTCGACGAGGGCCCCTTTATTAAGTACGTTTGATAAAATTTCTTCAAATTGTTTTTGTAATAAGTCCCATCGCGGTGACCTTGGTCAAGGCTTGTCTTTAATCGCTTCATACTACGTTAGTCTAGCCCCGTAGTAAGTACCGTAAGGACTTGTGTTGTAGGCACTAGACAACGGTAATATATTCAATATTTCATAAATTTAAGAAATTTTATGTATTTAAGACTTTTATTAGGAATACATCCGAGCTCTGTACACTACAGCATATTGTGTTAGTTACTAATAATTGTAGGTTTCGTTGTCTAAATAGTTAGTTCAAAAAATATTTCGATTAATATAGTATGTACGCATTCTATCACGTTTACTTATTATAATAGTTAGTACATTTTTTTTGTTTTGGTATCTTATCTATGAGAAATTAAAATTCAAAAAATGTTAAATATTTCAAATTTTCAATGTCTTTTTCGACGATATACCTTATTTAATTTAATATAATAATAGCTTACCAATAAACTGTGGGTTTGAATTACACATGAATTACCTAAAACGTACCTACTAGGCGTAAACGCTCTTACTTTCATCAAATATTTTTCAATATTTTTATCGCTTGTCTAAATATCAATTACTTTTACAACAAAATGTCTCGAAAGTAGAATCATACACAACAGAACACGACAACAAGCGACATAATTTTATGTAGTATATAATATTATGTATATAGTATATATGGGCGCGAACCTATTTATTACAATAAGTAATATTTATTTGATAATATTTTGTACAAATTTGTAAGCTAAAATGATTTGTTTACTTTAATATTTGATTTGGTAACAGCTGTATTGTTTTAAAAATGTTATTGTATTTCATTATATTGATTTAATCAGCAAATAATAACTGTACTGTATTTAACTGATCACATTAATTTAAATACTTAACCGACAGGTATAAAAGATAAGTAGAGTTAAAAGACGAGGCAGTTCGTTACGATCATTCTAAGTGTTAACATTGTTAAATGATGTGAAGTTATAAAATCATTAAAAGTTGTTATAAAAGTGAGTGTTACTGTGTATCGTTATAATCAAGAAATAAAAGTGTTGAAAGCTGTTTAAGGTGTGTGTTATTCCGAAATATGGAGCCTGATCCCTCTTCACCTAATACAACGCCAATATACCTAGTCTAGCCATAAGTTCTGTTACATAGAAAAAAAAATAATTGCAAATAACATTTATTACTCTTATGTGTGTTATTTTAGTACACAAACCTAAACAATTAAAAATATAAAAGCTTATTCGAAGTGTGTGTGAAGTCTCCATTGGCTGCAATACAGTCCTTAAACGTTGAGACCAGTTATCAATATAAGCACGCACTCTTTCCGTGGGGAAATTCTTCATTGGCAATCGAATGGATTGTTTTAGGGACTCTAAATTATCATGACGTTTAGAGCAAGCTGTACTCTCTAAAACTGATCACAAATCATAATCCCGCGGATTAAGTTTGGGACTAGACGACGGCCAGGCTTCAACTCTTATAAGTCCGAGACGTTCGCTTCCAACCAAGACTGCGTGGACCGAGCTTTATGAGCCGGCGCCGAGTCTTGCTGGAAGGACCATACTTGGTAATTGAACATGGTGTTATTAAGGGGCTTAACTACCTTCTCAAGAATGGTATTTTGACACACTTGTGCCGATGTTTTGATACATTTTTCACAAAAATATAGCTCAGTCAGTCCTTCATAGCTAACACCCCACCAAACCGTCACTGAAGTCAGATAATGCCGAGGTTGCACTTTGTCGGCTAATCGGGAAGCTTCTTTAGAGCTTTGAGCATAAATACGGTCATTTTGTTTGTTAAAATGTTGTTCAATTGTAATAATTTTCTCATCCGTAAGCTAAATTTTTCTGTGACCTCCCTTTGCGTAACTCTTCAGTAGTTGTTTCAATTGTACCACCCTATTCATCTTTAATTTATCAGTTAAGAAATGACCATTGCGTCTCTTATTAGCTGCAAGTCTTAAGTCATCTCTTAAAATACGCGACATGGTTCTAGGTGCTATTTATCGTGATAAAATCTTTTGCTATCGGACAGAATTTCTTCGATTTTTTTCTCTTACTGCTTTTTACCACCTTTTTCGTACGAACACTACGTGGACGGTCAGATCTTTCTCTGTCATAAATAGAAGATGTCTCATTGCACCTATTAATAGCCCGGTATACAAACATTTGACTTATACCAAGTGTATGCAGAGTTTTAAAAATTGCATTTGGTTCTATACTTTGTAATTTATTCACAGCGATTATGTTCTATTTATCACCCCACTCCATTTTAATATCGCAAAATATTGTACAATGTGTTAATGCCAAAATAAGAAAATACAATGAAAAATCGTATAAAAATTACAGGTTTCAAATTCAAATTTAATATTTTTTATTTTTAATAGTAACAGTATTTATGACCAGACTAAGTATTGGTCGATTTCATTAAACTGCAATAACACAAGTTCGAATGTATCATAATACACACAATACGATTTCTATAATCGTAACCCTTTAAGCGTTAGCGTTTGTAGTTACATAGACGGGAACATAACACAGATTTGTAGCTAATCCTTGCGATATTAATATCACAAGCACCGGGACAGTTACTCGGACGTAGTGGTAGTTTATAGCTCGCTGCTCGCCGGTCGAGCACGTAATGATAAAGGACAGGAGCAGTTTCATCCGGGAGCTTCCCCGGGGAGCCACCGATGAGATATAGTTTATACGATTTCCTGAACGGTTTGATATCAATTGGTATTTTGTATGAGAGGGAAGACGTCTTATGAATACTACTAACGATTTAGCATTTGCAGTTTTTTTAAACAGAATTGTTGGCGTCTGTGCCTTCTCCCCTCCGCCTGCAACTCACGAGTTACAACGCGACAACACAGTCACCGCTACGGGACGTCTCACGGCACTCGGAGGTGGGCCTCAGGTGGGCCTCAGGTGGGCCCGGTCGCAGCATTCAAGTACATAAAATATGAGCGAGTCCGTAAAATACGTAACGGCTAGTGTCAGTATGGCAGCGATTATACTTGATCTGTACTATAATAATATAAAGCAGAAGAGTGAAGAGTATATTTTTTTGTTTGTTTGTATGAACGCGTTAATCTCTGGAACTACTGGTCCGATTTGAAAAAATATTTCAGTATTAGTTAGTCCATTTAGGGACGAAGGCTTACTTACTTTTTAACCAACTGCGGCAAAAAAAAACTAATTCACGTAAACGAAGTTGCGGGCGTCCGCTAGTATAATATATTATTTAAATCATTTATTCTGTCAGCGGCGATTTAAATAAAGGAGCGGTAATCAAACCGATTTATGTACAAAATAAACTAACCGTAACTTACACTCAAAGTAATCGCCGACAATAAATAAGGCGCCCACTTCTTTTGCTTTTAGTGGTAGTTAATTGAGAGACCGGCTGAGCCAGCATGAGTGACGATTACATCAAACTTTTTACCTGCACCAGTGGAAAGGCGTAGCATCAATTTCTGTACGTTGTTATTCTCATGTACTCACACATTGATACTTATTTTTAATATTAATGTGACACAAAAAACAACTACACTAACTACAGCTTTTTCATGCTCACTTTCAATTCAAATTTTATTAATAAATAAAGCAGCTATGTCTCTTCACGACGGTCTGTAATACAAGCGATGTCTCCCGGTCGTGCCCGGCGGATTGAGTGCAATCTAACATTAGCACTACCTCTTTCAATACGAACTAAAATATATGAAAATTTGACTTATTTCACATTAAATATTACACAAAGAGTGAAGTATGTTATCGGTAATTTGAATGTAAGAGTTGTTGAGAAAATTGAATGTAAGAGTATACCGAACTCTATTTTAACGCAAAGTAAAAGTTTCTACTCTGACAATATATGAGGCGCTATATCTACACGTATGTACATCTGCAGTGCGTTTTACTGAAGGAACTTGACTTTTTCTAGCGTGACGTAGAAATGATGTGCTCACATTTGGGTCTATTTATAATGTGAGATACCTGGGATTTATTTGTTTGAGAGACAATGTATAATTGATGTCAATGTTACGTGGTTATTGTTAGTTCCTGGCACCGCACTGGCGCAGTGGGTATGACAGATTCAAATCCCATTCAGATCCTCATTCAGGGAGCATGGTGCGAGAAGAGTGACACTACAAGCGAGCTGACACATATATCCAAACAACCTGCACTTGGTGGCGCCCTGTAACAGTATGCGGAGGTACGACAACGAGAGGTAACACAACCCCACCTACCTCGCCACCGTATATCTGATATCTCGCGACCGTATCTGCAGACGCCGCCAGAACCTGAGATATTTAAATCGCGGGGTGTCGGAGAGTTAGTGAAATTTTATTCATAGCCGCCTCCCCTTTTAGGCACAATTTACTTTGTTATCATAAATTAGTAGTCCATTTATCCCGTGGCAGTCGGCCGCTCCTACGAATTATGTAGATGCGGAAAAATTATCAGAGCCATTAGCTGGAGCTGAATAAATTCTTATTATATTGTTGGTAATATTTAAGAATATCTTTTCATCGAGTTTTATAAAAAAGCGCGTGCCCGCAGTCCACTCTTTGCGCTCTTCTAATTTTTCTCAACCCGAGTATTCATCAGTTTTTTCCACACATTTAGTTTCCCGACATCTTTTCTGTTTATAATTCGAAGGGACGTTCCTTACCTAATAATGCGTGTATGTGTTTGTGATCTCGGGGTTTATCCATACGTTTTTATGGTATAGGGGGCAAACGAGAAGTCTGAGTCATGTTTATGACCGACGACGCCCATTGACATCCGCACAGAGGCTATAACTACCCTCCTTTCTCCTCCCACCTCCGTGTCAAGGTGAATATTCATTTAAATAATTGAAACAACTTGTAAACGACTGAACTAGCCGTAACACAGATGAACCATAAAATCGACATTGACTGCAGAAACATCAATCATTAGACAACATCTTGTATCGCTATACAATCACTTACAGTCTTCATCTCTTGAATGACATATAAAAGACATCACTAAATGTGACACCTCATAAAAACTAAGTTGGTCGAAAAAATAACATACATTATGTATTAGGAACGTCAATTTAAGGAAAATTCCTTTCCTCCCGCGCCGCCCCGTCTCCTGCCTCTCGCTGGTAAATATTAATCTTCGTCTACGTATACATTTTATTTCTGGGCTTTAAATAAAGTGTGTTAGATGAATATAAGAGAACGCTGTTAACAATGATATCTTTTACTTTATAATATCCCTTACCACACAAGCTCTTTAACATATTTTAATTTATTAACAGAAAAGAATTCCTCACACTGCTTAGTCTATGAATCTACATCTATTTGTGCCTGTTTCTGGTACTCCTATCATGATAATACTTTTTCGTATTAAATTCAATAATACAACAACTAATTATGCTCCTAATTCGTCGTTTTTAAGGAAACCGCGAAATTATAATAAAGATATTGCTGTTATTGCTATATTAAATGAATGCATAAAATACATATTTTTTCTCTCGTCTAATGTCCACTAGTGGCCTCAAATGGGCCGTTCCCTTCGCGCATCATCTCCGCTCTTAAATGATGACAGTAAGCGTTGTTTTCGGCAGACGGAGATGTGCATTAGAAATTTAGATGTATAAGGGTCCGCCAGCCGCCCAAAGGCTGGAGCGCTGCCAATGTTCGTAGCAGTAATTTTTTCACTACATTTGCAGATTGGGTCCGAGGCGATATTGTGTACTGTCGGCGATGAAAAAACAATAAACGAGAATGAGAGCAATATGAATGATAAATGTGAAATGACGGAGAGGTTCGTTGTTTAGAGATATCTTTACACTTAGATTCTTGTTCTTGAAAATTCCATTGGATGTCTTTTACCATTGGACGCAATCATCTTCATTATTAAAAAAATCAGTTAAATATATCGGTTCTGTCAATTAATTTTATTCTTAATTCTAATTTTCAGGCCGCTTCTAAATAATTTAAGCAACACCTTGCTTACCTTTGCCCTCAGACATGATCGTACACTTTGATGAAGGTCAACGTGATGATGATTCTCTGATGCGCACTGACCGCCGCGTCGTCCTCGGTATCGACAGCACTTTAGTGATGGTTCGTTTCCGTGGATCATATTCTATCGTTTTTCTGTGCGTTTTAAGATCCATGTAAGTAAATTTAATCCAACATCTGATCATAGAAGTAATGTATGTCTGGACAAAGTATTTTTTTTATTTTTTCCTATCTGCTATTGAAACTTCCTAGGTTATTAAACTACACTGCTGGTTCAGGCGTCGTGTAGCCGCGTGGTAAAAAAGTAGTCGTAGTGTGTATGTTTAAGCTAATATTAATCACAGTACAATAAGAATTATTATTGTACTATGTATGTATTAATATTGCGTATCGTTTCACAAACACGTCCGTTCATTTCATGTCTTAATACGAAATATTTATTTTATTACCGAGGAAATAAGATTATGAAAAAAAGCTAAAATATAATTAAAGACGAAAACGACTTAATAAAGATATTAAGTTTTATTTCCCTCTCGTGGTTCCGTTGTTCACGGCAACAAATCACAATAACAACTTTATGGCCCTACAAATTCATAAAATATATGCGTATATTTAAGGCTATATATAGGCCACAATTTATTTGTTGTTGTTTCGTTTTAATGTTTTTGTTTCTGTCGATAAAAATCTCCCGGGACTGACTGAGTAGAGATTCTTTAATTTATTTATTGTATGTAGTATTTGTTTGAATTTCGCTGATCTCACGTAGGTATATCACGTAGGTACAGTGCAGGGACGGTTGAAGTTATTTTAACCAAGTTTTAGTGTGCTGCACCTGGAGACTCGCTCATAGTGGTTATTAAAGTAAAGACGACAATATTATGTGAGTGAGACCTAAATCCCAAATCAAACCGGCTCGAATAGATGGCAATAGAACCTAATACAATATTTGATGTCTATTAAAAAGTAAGAAGGAACCTAGTGGTCTTAAAAATACCAGACAGTCTTGAAAACAAAGTATCATCTTTAATTGATTAGTTAATTTATTAATAAAAAGAATATTGTATTGTGAAGGAAAATCAAACATATCGAGTTATATAGGAGTTTAAAAATTGGTTCATTATTAAAATCATTCTCAAAATACATATATTTAGATCACTAAGTAATAAAAGTAAGAACTTTAGTCAGTTCTGGAAAACTACCAATAAACTGAATCATAAGTCGGGCCTTCCCGCGAGTGTCGCAGGTGTATACGAGCCCAGTGATGTGGCTAACTTGTTCAAGCAGCATTTTAATGTAGAAACACTGCTGGCACCAGACAAGAGTCAGGTGTGCGAGGCTGACGCATTCATTCCGAAGCGTAATGTGGCTTTTACTGCTAATGAGGTGGAGAAAATTATCAAAGGGATGGTGAGGGGTAAGTCCCCGGGAATTGATAGCCTCAGCATCGAACACCTGCAGCATGCCGGCAGTCACTTGCCAAAGTGTCTCTGTTTATTTTTTAACCTGTGTGTTGGGCATTCATATTTACCTGAAAACCTAATGCGCACTGTAGTTGTACCAATAATAAAGAACAAAACGGGTGACGCCTCCGATATGTCCAATTACAGGCCAATTTCCCTTGCCACGGTTATAGCGAAAGTTCTGGACGGTCTGCTTGGTGGGCACCTGGATGGTCACGTTACACTTAGTGATGCACAATTCGGTTTTAGACCAGGTCTCTCCACTGAGAGTGCCATCATGTGCCTCAAGCAGACGGTTCATTACTATAATACGCGAAAGACGCCTGTGTATGCCTGTTATCTGGACCTGTCGAAGGCATTTGATCTCGTTTCTTATGACGTCCTTTGGAGTAAAATGAGAACAGAAACTAATTTGTCTGATGATGTCATATTGCTTTTTAAATATTGGTACAAAAATCAAATCAATAATGTTAGGTGGGCAGGTGCGCTCTCGGAAAGCTATAGGTTGAAATGTGGCGTGAGGCAGGGCGGTTTGAGCTCTCCTACAATTTTCAACCTATATATGAATAGCCTCATTGATGGGCTTAGCAGAACAGGTATCGGTTGTCATATCGACGGAGTATGCATCAATAACATAAGTTATGCAGATGATATGGTACTGCTAAGCCCATCAAGCGGTGCATTGAAACAGCTTATTAAGATCTATGAATCCTATGCGGTGTCCCATGGACTCAAATACAATGCCGTGAAAAGCGAATTTATGATATTCTGGCCGGACCGGAAGCGATACACCAATGTGCCACATATTTCGCTCTGTGGAACGAATTTAAAAAAGGTCGAAAGGTTTAAGTACTTGGGTCACTGGATCACCGAGGATATGAAAGATGACATGGACATAGAAAGGGAGCGTAGGTCGTTGTCTGTTCGCTGTAACATGCTGGCTCGCAGATTCGCAAAGTGTACTAAACAAGTCAAGTTAACACTTTTTAAAGCATACTAATCTTTTTATGCTTGCGGTATGTGGGTTAGATATACGCGGAGAGCATACAGCGATTTACGCGTGCAATACAATAACGCGCTTAGGATGCTGTTGGGGTTGCCGCGCTGGTGCAGCGCCTCAGCCATGTTCGCGGACACTCATACCGATGGGTTCGCTGCCATCATGCGCAAGCGTTGCGCATCCTTATTAAAGAGGGTACGTGAAAGTACTAACACTATCGTGAGAGCATTGATAGATAGATGGGACTCGGCGATGCTGGCCCACTGGATACAATTACATGCAGTCAAGTAGACTAATTTTAATTGTTTAATTGTAATTATATGTATTTGTAACTGTTTGTATTTGTATCTGTGTTTCACTAGTATTTGTATTTGTATTTGTAACTGTTTTGATTGTAATTGTATTGTAACTGTTTTTGATTGTATTTGTATTTGTAACTGCTAATTGTAATTAACACTAATATTAAGCTCTTAATGTTACTAACCCATATATGGATCTTGGTTGTCCGAAATAAACTGATTTTATTATTTATTATTTATTATTTATTATTAATGGTGAGACTCCTCACTCGTGCCAGCCCAAGTGCGGCTACATGCATGCACCGTGGCACTACTCTTACTGAAATATTATCATCTATTTGAAAAAACAACATGAAGTTTTATGAACACAAGTCTTATACGAGGATGACATGAGATATTATATTGACCTGCATTTCAAAATGCGATGGTCACCCTACATACCGGCAAATGCTGGAACCCGTACGGGTCGGTGCCGGGATTAGGTACTACCTGTTTCTTTATAAGTGAGCCCATAAGATAACACAGGTTTTGTCGGCGCCGGTAACCTGCTTCTCTACGTGAGGACCCTAAATTCTAATATAATAATTCAGCCACCGCTGAGTGAAGCGTGTTTCGTCTGCAGGGCATGTCCACGGGCCGCACTGCCGGTACAACGTGCGCCATGAGTCACGACATCTCACGTACTTATCCGACGGATGTTTCCGTACATTTTACCAGGAATTTTTTTTATTCTGTGAAATCAGATGTCCCCTACATAATATTTTATGTGACCAAGAAGGCGCCATGACATCGCCGTAACATGAAATGCGAATAAATAAATTCTATTCTCTTCTATCCTGAAGCTATTAGTCTGGTTTCGTGGGAAACATCCACGTTTGTAATCCTTTGTGGCCGAGGTTCAGTATCAATCATCTCCGAGAAACATAATTTAATAAATAACTCGGTTACGGTTAAAATAAACACTTCATTGTCTCTGAAAATTAATTGAAATTATAAAATTGTACACAAACATATAGACTATTAAGATTAACAATCACAAGTCTAGCCACTCATGTCCGTCATATAAGTTGTCCGTCGTGGAGCTCACGTCACGTCGTGACGTCACATTCTCCGTTTTATTTCCAACATTTGGCACCGACTAACGACTTCTATGATCGTAATTTGAATCACTTTGGTTCAACATCTGGCCGCCGCTGCTCCGCTTGACATTAATAATCATAGCTCAACTGATAACATTAATGCTATCTAATATTATTAATGCAAAAGTGTGGTGTAGCTACGTCACACCAGCACCAAGCGGGCATGAGGTATGTATGTGATGCATCTTTAGTAATGTTGTTCTGAAAGCGCCCACGAAGGTTTCTACGTTGGTATGACCAATTTTCGACAGATGACGCCGCTGCAATTCCAATGAATTTTATATATTGCTAGGATAGTCCATGCTGACGTATCTGTTGGTGGCATAGGAAAGCGCGCATGGCACAGCTAGTACAAAATATACAGAAATCTTGTATCACGGTGTTTTCCGCGATGGACCCGGATACTACTGAACCGATTTCGATGATATATGGTTTGCAGGATTAATTTAATCGAATTTCAAACATAAGCAAAATTTTATTTCGATTGCCATGATATTTTTATTGTAATGGCAATGCGTGGCTCGGTCAAATAGTATAAAAAGGTACGTAGAATAATAGAAATATATAGTCATAGGTGAAAAACCTATGAAAATAATCACATTATGAAGAGAAAACATATCAACAGTTGAAAATCATGACCCTCTTGACGCAGCCGATATATAGTCCATAGGCTACGGTAACCACGTACCATCAGGTGGGCCGTATGCTTTTTTTGCCACCATCGTAGTATAAAAAAAAAAAAAATAGTCCATTGAAAAGTTACATTTACGGTTGAGTTTCTCAGAGGACGCAATTTATTTCTTTTAGTATGTAGAGGGGGTTCAATAGATGCTTAACTAGAAGAGTAAGTAGAAGGGAATCGACAGCTGTGCAACGTAGGACAAATAATAACATTAATAGCAAGCCTTTTTTAGCACTTAGGTCTTTTATACCTGCTTATGGTTCTAAGTTTTACATTGGTAAAAATTGTAAAAAAACATATTTGTATGTATTATAAAGTTGAAATTCATATGACGCATAAACTGCGCTTCACTTCTCTTTTGGTGTGAATTGACCCTAAGTCGTACCCAAGAATCTGAAAATACCGAGTGCAACCGCGGGTTTAATAGCAATTAATTCTTATAATTGGTTACAAACTGCACTGCATTGAAATTGACTTTGCAGTTTTTCAGTCTGTTTCGGATAACAATAACCTGCGGTAACGCGAGTGGCAAGCTGCACAGCATGCGCATGCAGCTGCCGTTACTACTTGATACTTCTTATTCAACAGAGGCCCAGCTCCTGATTCCTTCCCACTCTAAATAAACCCGGTACTGAGGCCGCGTAGATCAGAGACGCCTTACAGTCCAGATGGTTAAATGATCTAAAAATTTTGATTTTTAAAAATATTTTGACTTACAGTCGAATCAAAACGTACCTGTTTAATATTTTACGTGTACAATATGTATATTTACATATTGTACACGTAACACGCTACTTCGTCTATGTGAATCCGTTTTTATAACGCAGTCAGTTAAAAAGTAGTAGCCTTCCTCGCTAAATTACTAACCACTACTGAAAGATTTTTCAAATCTGACCAGTAGTTCCAAAGATTAACGCGTTCAAACAAACTCTTCAGCTTTATATTGATCCATATATTTTTTAATCAGACTCAATTATTCCTCGTGCAAAAAAGTTTCGACGCGGCGTAAGAAGTTCTTAACTTATTTAACGA
>LUGF01050248.1:0-10068 GCA_001625245.1 Calycopis cecrops
GAAGTGTACTCAAGGGACGTAAACACAATAGAGGAACTTAAAAATAGGATTATTTTAGCTTTCGATAAGTTAAAAAGTGTTACGACAAACAGTGACTTTATTCTACGTTTAAATAATAATATTATACGTCGGTGTGAATTGTGTATTAGTGGAAATGGCGGACACTTCGAACATTTGAAAATCTAATATTATGTAAGTGTAAAAATTAATTACTATTGTTTATTGATCATACGTTCCAACATATTGTGTAAAGTAATACTTATTATCTACAAAGCCGGCCGCCTCGCTCTGTAGGTATATTGCGTAATGCAATATCGCAGTTGCGCCGGTCGCGCAGGTCATAACAGGTCAGTCGAAAGGGTGTGTAAAATTTTATTTATTTAAAAGTGATTTAATTTGTTTGAAAAAAGTATTTTCATATACTTCTCGTTAACTTTTTTTTAATAGTCTCCGATTAACAGTAGGTACTTATAGTACATGTGGTTTAATTTAATGCCTTTGGTTTGTATCCACCTTGTATATAGAGAAATGATTTATGACGCGACGACTCAGTTGATAACGCGCGTACTATAAGAGAAAAGCTCGATATTTAAAATTTTTCCCTGTACTAACGTCGCTAAAGAAATTTACTCCAATAATAATAATTATAGTGGACAATAGTAGATCCTATAGTCCTGTAGTGTAGTTCGAAAGGCCCTTAAAGGTCGAGCAGGTAAAGTTCACTGGCTTCCAGCCGTGAGCTGTCGCCAATAACCTTTCGATAGATCTCATGAAAGGGCGTGGCTATAGATAGCGCTGTCTGCATCTGACCCGTATAACCGTGTAGTTATGATGTAGGTTTGAAATTCGTTTCTTATACTTAGGGTCGTTCAAAAATTACGTAAGCACTGAAGGGGGTGGGGGTGCTTGCTTTGCTTAATTTACTACAAATTCAAGTGTTATTTACAGTTTATACTGATTTTTGCTGACAAGGGGGGAAGGGGGTTACAAAAAATCGGCTTACATAATACTTGAATGTTAGTTATTAGAGATGTGTCGACTATTACACTAGCCGACTAGCCGACTAATCAGTTGTAAAATAACCGACTAGTCGGCTAAACCAATCATTGTTCGCATATTTTAAATTTTACATCTAGTAAGTTTATAATTACGATCATTGTTGGCATATTTTTCAATTTTACTTCTAGTGCGTTTATAATTATACGGTTTTTATACGTGTGTGAGTTAAATGGGTAGTGCTATGCTTCAGCCAAAATGTTGGTACGAACTGACCTCTCGCAGGACCACCACCGTGGAATTACAGTTATACACTCGCGTTTCGTGCGGTGTGTGAGCTATCGGTGGTATCTGCATAACTGCTTTGCGGATGTTGCTCAGACTGCTCGTTTGCCCTAAAATTACCAGCTATAAAGCATTAATTAGTCATTACATATTATAGGTAATGTTTAGTATAACCCTTGCCGTCTAGACAATATAGGTAATATATGAAATGTGAGTGTCATTTTTTTTAATAATAATATCAGTGGACTTTACACACCACGTTATTCTAGCCCCGTGGTAAGTACCGTGTGGACTTGTGTTACGGGTACTAGACAACGGACAATATATTTAATATCATTACTATAAAACAAAGTCGCTTTCCGCCGTCTGTGTGCAGCAGTGGCGCATTTAGGCTAATGCCTGATTTACACGTATTAAGTAGTTAAGTAGGTAACTAAATTTTAACTAAATTTAAAGTGCTTAATTGCATGTAAACAGATAATTTAGTAGCAAGTTGCAACTTAAAATTTAGTTAACTACTAAACTAGTAAATTAGAAATTGTTCTATTGTTCGCTTAAGTTGGTGGGCGTGGCTTAACACTTGACATGTTTGTACAGGCAATGGATGAGTAAAATGGATAAGTGTATTGAGGAATAAACCCCGGCTGGTTAAATTATTATTTATTCGTCGTGTTTTTCTTGTTCCTGAAATAAAATGCTACTAGCGCCATACTTATGTCATCTTTACATTAAATTTCTACACACAGTCTTGTGGGTTTGGTTATTTCCCTAATGATTTCATCTATGTTTTCGTCCAAAACATCACCCAAAATAAATTTAATCACAGAATTTATGACTTTGTTACTATGTCGAATGTCCGTCTTGAGTGAATTAAGGAGCTTATCTACTTAAATACGTTTGGACATATGCAATGCAATTAAGTACTTATAGGTAAGTTAAAATTTAGTTACCTACTTAACTACTTAATACGTGTAAATCGGGCATTACTGCCGCCCTAGGCCCGGACTGATACGGCGCCCTTTTTACCCGACTACAGCGAAGCAAAAAGGAGGGTTATAATTTTTGACCGGACTTAAATTTTATCGTACTGAAAATTTTGGCGCCCCCCAATCGTGGCGCCCTAGGCCCGGGCCTCACGGGCCTATGCGTAAATCCGGCACTCCTCTGTGTGTCTGTATGCTTAAGATCTTGAAAATTAAGCAACAGATTTTGATGGGGTTTTTTTAATGGTTAGAGTGATTCAAGCGGGTTTTGTATGTACTTATAATAACTCCATTTTTTTGAAGTCCGAAATTCACGCGGGCGAAGCTGCGAACGGAAGCTAGTGTTTTATAAATTTAAAAAATGTTATACATATATTTAAAGATTTTTATTACATAAACTAGCTGCGCCCCGCGGTTTCACCCGCGTAAGTTTCGTTCCCGCAGAAATATTGAGATAATAAATACAAAATGTAGCCTATATGTTCACCCGACCTGTTACTAATATTCATTCAAAATTTGAAGTAAATCCATGCAGTACTTTTTGAGTTTAGCGCAGACATACCCAGACCCAGACTACAGACAAACAGATACACAGACAAACAGACAAAAAATCTAAAAACTATATTTTTGGCCTCGATATCGATTGTAATCACGCCCAAAGTATTCTTTTAAAAAAATATTCAATGGTTACAACAACAGTTTTGGTTTCTCGATATAGTTCAGCATTATGCCCGATTTACACGTATTAAGTAGTTAAGTAGTTAACTAAATTTTAACTAAATTTTAAGTACTTAATTGCATGTAAACAGATAATTTAGTAGCAAGTTGCAACTTACTATTTAGTTAACTACTAAACTAGTAAATTAGAAATTTTTCTATTTTTCGCTTAAGTTGGTGGGCGTGGCTTAATACTTGACATGTTTGGACAGGCACTAGATGAGTAAAATGGATATGTGTATAGAGGAATAAGCCCCGGCTGGTTAAATTATTATTTATTCGTCCAATACATCACCCTAAATAAACTTAATCACCGAATTTATGACGTTGTTACTATGTTGAATGTCCGTCTTGAGTGAACTAATGAGCTTAACTACTTAAATACGTTTGGACACATGCAATGCAATTAAGTACTTAAAATTTAGTTAAAATTTAGTTAACTACTTAATACGTGTAAATCGGGCATTAGACGAATATACACTGATGACGTTTATGATAAATACATACTACGTACGCTTCAGTTTACGGCAAAGGCACGTAAAGTGTGCCGCACAATCTCGCGAGCGCACGCGTCACGAACGGAACGCAACAAAAACAATATGCTTATGTACATAAACTGTAGTATAATCCACTACTGATGTTTAATATGTTTAGAGATATGCGCTGTGTGAAGTTTTGTAATGTTTACAATAACATACAATACTGTATATTATAATATAGGACATGTATGCATTTGTTTTGATCTTGTAATGCTAGCATATTATAGTTTGTGCGCTGTAGCATGTGCGGATGGCAGTTTCAGGAACGTTTCGATTCACATTTTAAAATTGCCGTAATTTAAAAGTTACAACTTATTATTTCATATTTGAACATTACATCACTTCTTATCTGTAGTAAATTAAATTAAACCCAACCAAACTTTTCGAGACTTCAAATAAAAATTAATTGAAAAAATTATGCTAATTCTTATGCGTATAATGTAACGCTATAGTGATGGGATGAACTGCTACTATGGATAGTCGATGATTTTTTAAATAAAAAACGCATAATGTGCGTAGTTAAATTTTTCTTGTTAAAAAGTCTATTAAAGGTACATTATTAAAACACGAGAATAACGGGTAACAAAAAACACATTTATTCGTCTATGATATCGGAGTCATCAGAATTTTCACTACTAAATTCTTCATCTGTGTCTGTGACGGATATTATAAATTTTTTTTTGATAAATTACTCTGTGCAACTGAATATGACACTAATTTTCGTCACAATATTGAAGATAATTAGATTTATGCTGCGTCAATCGTTATAGATAGAATTGAAATAAAATAAATATAATAAATATCTGTGGACTTTTACACACCACGTTAGTCTAGCCCCGTGCTAAGTACCGTAAATACTAGTGTTACGGGTACTAGACAACGGAAATATATTTAATATGTTTAATAAATTTAAGAAATTTTATATATTTAAGATTTTTATTATAGAAATTTAAATAACACGTATATAAACATCCATGACCAAGGCGGGATTCGAACCCGCGACCACTGCCGCAACATGCTCCACTAATCCGAGCCCTGTACCACTGCGCCAGCCTGGTCGTCAATGTAGCATCGACATGGTCGAATAATGTCACATCCCTAGGCATGTGACCTTGTCAGACGTTAACGTCAAACAGGCAACTGCCATCCGCACCATGCTACAGCGTGATATTTATACGTACTATTTAGACTGCCTCTGCATGTACATATGCCAAGTGGAAGTAGGACCAGTCTGACAGATCAGTTGCCAGATGATGCGCAAGTTGTGCTGCGTGATATGCCAGCCACGTGGTGGTTTAATAATGTGAGATCCCGGGTTCGAATCCCGAGTCGGACCAAAAAGAGTAATTGTGATTTATTAATTATAGTAACAGTCTTGAGTTTAGAAGTGGCGGCGTAACACTCCCGTGCCGCAGAGCCTGTTAAGCCGTCGCGCGTCGGTCCTGCGCCTGATTTTCTCTCTGGTCGTGTCGGACTGCCGTCCCATCGGAATATGAGAATGAGGGAATAGAGAGTGCACTTGTGTCGCGCACTCTTGTGCACTATAATATGTCCTGCGCAGATGGCTCGTACCTGTAAAGGCCGAATTTCGGCTAGGAAGAAATTATTTTACTTACTAATATTTATTAATATTATTTTATAACAGTAAGCTCATGCCTGCGATTTTCATTATTAATTTATAAATGAATAGTAATGTATAATAATAGAAATATAAACCTTTTAGAATAGAATAGAATAGAATAGAAAAGCGTTTATTCAGTACATATTAGTGTACAAAAAAAAAATAGACAATAAACACAATCTTATTATGAGAAAAAAAGAAGATAAAAAAAAAGCAAGAATAAAACTAAAAGATACCAACTTAACTAAGAATAAACAAAAACTTGGTGTTTATCTGCACTGCAGGGCAATGTGGAGGAGCATTGAAAGGTATACCACTCGGCATACAACGGAGAATTTGAGTTCTCCGACACCGATTTTCAGTGGCATCCGGAGATGGGGACGGAAGACAGTGACGATTTTAAGTACTTACATACACGGTTACACGCAGATAACTTTGTAGTGGATTAAATCTAATGAACATCTAACACATACATATAAAAATATACATAATATTATATATAACCGAATATCAAACATGTAGAAGTGGGTAATAAAGAAAGCAAACTATAATTTTATCGACATTCCAACGACGTTTGCACGAAATAATGCAGCTGTATAATTTATTCGTTTAAAGTTGCATGCAAAACTGTCCAGCCACTTCCTTGTAGCCAATGTCCTGGCTTTCACATTTATTGCGGGAAGTTGATGGTAAACGATTCATTGCTATCATTATACCTTTTTATTACATAATGGTTAAAAAGATTATTACAACATGACTTGGGTAATTAATGAATGACTCCCGACGACCACAAACATCCTCAAAAGACATTACTCAGAGCCCGCCCAACGGGATATCATAAACACCTACCTAAACCTGACCTAACTTATTTATTCTTTATGTACATACAGTTTATTACAAATGTTACATAATACTAATATAAGAGAATCACTTCCAGCCAACCAACACAATTTATACAGTGATTTCTCTCTCTTTTAAATGAGAGGGGGGGGAGTAAAGGGAGTAGGCTTTCTTTAATAGAGGTCGCATTGCGTGCGGCTTCATAATTTCCGGTGGCCTAATGGAGGGAGCGAGGATATATATGCATGTGTGCATTGCTAGTCTTATTCAATAAAATAATAAAATAGTGTCTACATAGAGTGGAGAGCAGCTAGTGTAAGCTATAACTAGACGATATCAATAATAAGTAGAGTTATCAATAGTTGTGGAGTGTGGTCAGTGACCAGGGCGGAATCAGTGCAACCGGTGCTGATAACAGCCATACATAATTAAACAGCCTAACGTCGGCCGCACACACGCGTCCCGTCCAGCAACCGATGTAACAGAATCTGACGTAATGTTTTTTTTTTTATTTTTTTATGTAGAACTATGCTTGGGCTGAAAGCCAGTGCAGCTTCATCGATATGACTGGCGAGCACCCTGGGGTTAGCTCAAGCCACTGTATTTGTGGTCGATGGGGGGCAGACCTCCCCTTCTTTCCCAGCTACTGGGAGAAGGCAAACCGGACTATTGTGATTAATTGGTTATACTATTATTATCTTGGTCGAGGACAGCGGGTGTCCTCCTCTCCCCACCTCTAACGGAGGGGAGCAGCTAGACGTATTGGGTTATAATGTTATAGAGGCATTACAAAGGTAACGCTGTTGAGTACTTAATCCTCTCGCATTTAATGGGAAAAGCAGCCCAGCAATCCCTTTTTTCCAGCGACAGGCTGACTTCGGTGAAAAGGCCAGGCTTCTCCTCCTTATGGACTGTCCGGTTGCCTTTGAATAGTCCCTACTCCAACGTTGGAACCGTGCAATGGCGTGAGGTTACCATCGTGACCCCTGATTCCAATGCTCCAACGGAGCACGCCACGCCAGTCGTCCTAATCCACGCCGCCATCTGCCGATTCAAACGGACTGGTGGAGGACCCTATAGCTAAGCTGAACTTAGTATGGCCTCTCTCCCCAAGCCTGACGGTATGGGTAGCCCTGTCCGGCGCAACCTTGTGGATCATAAACTCCCCCCAACCCCCCCACCACTTCGACAAGATGGCATCGTCTTCAGGGAGATGCCCAGCAGCATCTATTGTATGAAATGGTAGTGCTGTTTCAACATGTATGGTGTTTAGATAATTTAATTAACTAATGCAATAAATCCTGAATGTAGGAATTATTGGATACCATAACTTGGATAAATTGGATATATTTATTACTTTAATGTAATGTATATATAATTTATTACGTACAGTAAAATTTATTGTTATTAAATAGCAATAAAAGAGAGGTAATTCTGAGAACATCCTGTGTCTATTTACTAGTCTGCGCTAGTCGATATTAGTGATTGTAAAGGCCTGCGCAGACTAGGAAATTTTGTCCGCTAAAATTGATCGCTTAGCGCCATGCCACAGCCACAGCGGTGCGAATTGCGGCGCGGTGAGCGGTCGTCTGTCTCTCTCTCACTCGATACTCGACGCGCGAGTGAGAGAGAGACAGACGACCGCTCACCGCGCCGCATTTCGCACCGCTGTGTCTGGCCGGGCTGTTACAGCCGTATCAAGTAACACAAACGAGGGATTTGAAAGAAAGAAAGAAAGATTTTTATTGATTACAATAAAGTGGACAGTTTCACATAATATAATATATCTACATAACATTAATTTGGTGTAATCAATATAGGTAACCACTCAGGATTTTTTTGTATTTTTATTATTATTATTTTCTTTTATTATTTTAATTCAACTCAACTTTTCTGCCTTGAAAGGCGACTGCCTACTGAGCTTACTTGTATTTAAATGTTTACTAATATATCTTTTGTCTCTTTTCAGGTAATTCTCCTCTTACCTACACACTTAATATATTTAGTTTGCAACAAGCGCTAAATAGTTTACGTAAGTTCTACATCTAAAACGAAATATACCAAGTATATTGACAGGCGCAATGCGTATTAGCAGCACTGGATTGTAAATATTATTTAGCGTCCAAAATTAGCCATCGGTACTATTTGGCGACCACCGCCGCCCGTTACCTTCGCATATGCACATGCGTTGCCTTCCTTCTCCCCGTCGTGCGTCGCCTCCGACGGGGTCGTCACGCTCAATACGTCGCGTCGTGTGTGAGCGGCCTTATCGTTATCAGTAGACGTTACTGATGGAGTGCAGTGCAGCTGCGGCGCGTGAGAAACTTGCATCAACACGGCGTATATAAGTAGGTAATGCCATGCCATGCAGCCGGCCGGCACGATCGGGATCTATGCGGTCACGTTTCCATCGGTTTGTGAGCCAGAAGACAATGTCTGCATATGCGAATTTTGATGGGTCACATAATGACTCCAATGGGTCATTTGAGGGTATGTTGCTGCCGGTACGACGGGGGAGGTACCTCTTGCTTACACGATACTGGCGTAAAGTGACTGCTGGGTTGTCAAATTTCGTGCGGTGTGTAAGTAGCCTGCCCATGAAGGGGAGGTGGAGGGAGGGCTACGCATCTGTATAACCTCTATGCGGATGTCTATGATCGCTGGTAGTCATGACAATGGCTCCGAGTTCTTGTTTACCCCCTTATGCTATAATAATGCGTCTATTTGCCGATGGCGCCTAGATTTTTAAGGAGTTTTATGTGATCTGATATAGAGAGATATCTTGCAAGTTATAAAGGCAGCACTTTCGTTGTTACAAAGGAGACGTTTCATTTTTGTACGAACGATTGGCCCACTCGATGTACAGTTGACAAGGTTGTTTAATAAAACAAATAACATCGAGTAGCTTTTAATTTTAAACATAATTAATTAAAGAAGACAAAACATTTTATTAAAGAAGATACAAGTAAAATCTAGAAGCATTAGCTCTCAGTACTGTATTATCTATACTATAGATAATAGTGAAAGATAAATGAGATATTGACCGTGCGTCAAGACTGTCACGCCAACTAGTGGCTGAAAAGTCCACTTTTCGGATATAATATTAATACTGGCAACCTAGCCACGTTATTCTGTCGTTGTCGATATATCATTTTACCTATCATATATTCTATAGTTACCAAATGTCAATAAATTCTGTTATTTTGACGTCTGTTATCTGTCATTGTTCATACATGATTACACAACTGGCGCTTAAATATTATGGCAAAATAAAGAATTTTAAGCGACTACACATATGAAATGTGTTAGTGTTTTAGTGTGGTGGCCGCATTTTTGTCGATGTTGATATGCGTGCATTATGCGGGCCAGAAATGAACTGTACCCTTTAGACGGGTAAAATGATAGATCGACAACGACAGAATAACGTGGCTAGGTTGCCAGTATTAATATTATATCCGAAAAGTGGACTTTTCAGCCACTAGTTGGCGTGACAGTCTGGACGCACGGTCAATATCTCATTTATTTTTCACCGCCTGACATTTAACACAGGCAGTGAGGATAAAAAGACCTGAAGATGTATCTATTGTTTGTTCGCGTAGCTTTATTCTTATTTATTTTTGCTCAAGTGTTATCTAGTGTCGGCAGTCGCTTAGGAAACCAGGCAAATAGGTCGAACTGTCTCGAGTGACGCTCCGTCACACACAAGCTTGATTTCTTCTACAACAATAGCCGTATAAAGGACACAGTCTCGTATATAATACATACTTGCCCGCGTCTTCACATTATAAATGTACCGTTAAATTTCATAGGACTAAGTAACCAAATTTCCCCCGAAGATGCCGCCACCTGGTTGTGGTGGGGAGCTCTGTGGTTCCCAAGGCTATGCCTGACAAGGACACTCATACCATGGCTTAGGCCAGTCGGTCGCTGGATGGATCCCGTTGCCTGCAGGGTTTAGTCGGTATTGCCCTAAGTGTCGAGTCGGACATAGATCTAGGTGCCACCCGGGCTCCTCGGTAACGTGAATATACACTTGAGAGCAAAGAAATCGCACACCTTAATGTGTTCAGTTTTGACCAACTTATTT
>LUGF01050274.1:50060-60166 GCA_001625245.1 Calycopis cecrops
GTATTTGAACGCGCGCCCCTCGCACTTGTCGTACCTGCGACAGAGATTTTGCGGATCAGCAGCTAAATTTCCAGGAGAAGCCGAAATTTCTTTTTTATGATAATGGGGGGGGGGGGGCAAACAAGCAGTCGGAGCCATTTTCAGGACTACCAACGCCCATAGACGCCGCATAGAAGTTATAGAGATGAGCTGCCCTCCTTTCTCCTCCTACCTCCATGGGCTACTTACACTCCACACATTGATTGATTGATTGATTGGTTACAGTAAACCTCGCGTTATCACACAACTGTCGCTTTTCGCCGGTCTCGTGTAAGTTGTAACATTTAAATAGAGTAAAGGCATAGGTGAACGAAAAAAGTAGGTATTGGTTGGTTCCTATCTTCCTATAAATGTAACATTTATGTATATTCTTCCATAATCAGGGTGGGGGCGGTACTCACCCTGTGACACTGAAGAGCGCGTGTCTGTGGCAGGCGGCGCCGCAGGGCGGGCCGGGCGCGCGCGGCAGCCGCGTCACTGCGCTCACCAGCACGCACGACCGGAAGTAGCGCTGTAATATACATTCATAGCATTACATTAGTCTACCCATAAATATATTTGAATTTAGAATGATATGTCATTCATAAACAGTGTGATGTGTAGTCGTTTTCGAAACAAACATTTTGCATTCTAGATCAATTAACAGAACTTAAAAAAATAACACTTTTTATTTAAGTCGATAATGATATATAGAAAAAGTGAGAACCAATGCTAACGCCATAATATAATATAATAAATATACCAACCAATAGCTCTTACTACGATACGAAAGCTTAGTAGTAACTAATAACTATGTTTTTAATATGGAGTCCTTGCTACTTAGTTCGACAGTCACAGTGTAAACACGTAGAAAATTTAGAAGAACAATTTTTTTGGTTCAAATAATATTTTAATAATTCTATTTTATATAAAACTTTGATTATTAAACATTAATTAACAGTGAAACTGACTGCCGCGGTGTGTGTATCCAGCACTCACCTGTAGGTTAGTAGGCGTTGACGTATCTGTACCGACACACCTGTAGGTTGCAGGCGTTGACGTATCTGTACCGACACACCTGTAGGTTGCAGGCGTTGACGTATCTGTACCGACTCATCTGTACATTGCAGGCGTTGATGTATATGTACCGACTCACCTGTACCTACGTTGCAGGCGTTGATGTATCTGTACCGACTCACCTGTAGGTTACAGGCGTTGACGTATCTGTATCGACTCACCTGTAGGTTGCAGGCGTTGACGTATCTCTTGCAGTAGGCGGCCACGGCGCGCGCGGACACGCGGCCCTCCCCCGAGCCCGTCAGCCCTCCGTGTGGGGGGAGCGACAGCCACGCGCCGGGGGAAAGGGTCTGCACCCCTCCGGGGAACGTCTGCCACGCGCCGCCCGGCGGACCCTTGCCTAGCACCACGTGCTCGATCTGCAAGTTATAACATCCATATTAATATTATAAATGCGTATGTTTGTTTGTTTCTTTGTCCTTCTTTCACATCAAATCGGATTAACGGATCGATGTGATATTTAGTATGGAGATAGTTGAAGGACTGGAGAGTGCCATCGGCTCCTTTTTATCGCAAAAAACCACGCGAGCCAAGCCGCGGGTAACAGCTAGTAAGTAATAAACATAGCTAGCCACTACTGCGGATCAGGCTTTCATCACGTACTTACAAAAAATATACTACGTATATAGAAAAGTATATTAAACTAGCTGCGCCCCGCGATTTCACCCGCGTAAATATCGATCCCGTGGAAAATAGAAAATCATCTCATGGCATCCCATAGGAACATTTTTTCGGGATAATAACTATTCTATGTGTTAATCCATGTTACTCTCTATGTGTGTGCCAAATTTCATGAAAATCTGTTCAGCAGTTTTTGCGTGAAGGAGTAACAAACAAACAAAAATACAAACTTTCACATATTTTATAATATTTTTTTTATGGTATACGGGGACAAACGAGCAGTTGTAGCCATTTTCATGACTACCGACGCCCATGGACATCTGCATAGACACTATACAGATGCGCTGCCCCCCTTTCTCCACCCACCTCCATGGGCCACCATATTAATAGGATTTAAACATTGTCTTACTAACTATTGTCCTACTAATGTTATATATGCGAATGTTTGTATGTTCGTTACTGTTTCGTCAACAGTTAAACAACGTAACGTCTAGTGGCCAGCAATCGGAGCTGCACCTCGCGATAACTGCACACGCCCATCAACATCCGCACGGAGATTATACAACGCCAACAAACATCGTGACATGAAGCTTCATGTGTTTGTCATGACATGTCCATGTATCACGCAACATGAGGTAAGCAGTTTTACAAAACTCGATATATAATTATACAAATGGCTTGTCGTTCTGACCGTTATCGTAATCGCCCCGTCACCAACGCAAACAGTTCCGCCTCGTTAGCCGCGGCTACCGCCTCGCCCCGTGTTAAGTGATGCTAATTGCTTATCGACATGTCAACAAAGCGAACCACCGCCTCCTCACAACTCTTCAGGACTTTATTTACCAACACTAGTCTTGCCGGTGATTTCACTCCACATTATGTTATTATATCACGTGTCAACATTAAGTCATTACATTGTTTGCTGCAATAGTCGCTTTATTGTGTAACAACCTTCATGGTGTATCCTGTAAATGATACAACGGACGCGGAACTCGAGTATGGTCTGCTATTCTCCTGCCACATGCTCCTACCCCGGATCTGACAGCTATTGCAGTGAAACTGTGTGAGTTCCTTATAGCCACAATATTTGAAATAAGTTGTCTGAATACGCCGTTTGGATCTCAGGAAAAATGTAGCCTAAAATTTTAAGTGTAGGAGTTTAAATGATAGAACTGGTTTTGTGGGAGAGGTATCCCAGTGGCGCGTCGGCAGTTGTTCCTTACTTAATCAAGCACTTCAAAGCTAATAAGGTAAAACACGTAGTGTGACAGAAACGAGGAAGATCTGTTCTTTATTTCACCGGTTCTCTGGGTATACAGGTAGCGATAAACGTGTATTTGTCACTTTCAATAAAAAGATTGTAAGAAAAAATCAAAGTTTTCAATTTTATTTTGACATGTTACCATCTCGCTACAATTACACAATTGACAAGTCGTTTCATATGGTACACGTGGTTAGCTCAAATTTTCCATTACGAACAAACACTGCAAATATATTTTTTCGCAATATCAGTGATGATTTAGATAACAAATCAGAAAGTTGTGTAATCAGAGATAATAACGGAATAATTAATTCCCGGCCGTTACGTTTATCTCTGCCAAAATTAATTATTATTGCTACCAAATAAACTCATCGGGATAATGTCGATAAATGGATAATAAATGACATGTTATGACAAACACATGAATGTCAGAGGAAGTACCATCCAATGAGCAAGTACTATCCATACCATCTACAGTATACTACTATTTTTTTTTTAATAAGCAGCAATGACGCAACCTTTTACAGAGGTACTTCACGGACGCGGAAAGTTGGGCAAGTATACGAAGAATGCTCTTTAGCCCCGCACTTCCCCCTATGTCGCCCTAATACGGCCATTTCGGGGGTGGTGAAGGGGTAGAGAGCGGGGAAAGGAATTTTTGCCAGGTCCCAACTTACCGCGTCCGTGTTATACTGTCGATACCAGTGTGCATTATGTATATGCTTGCGAGTTCAAGCGGCAGACTCTGCTCCAAATGGACACAGGTTTGAAGACTCCAAGCACTGTTTAACTTGCTTCTCTCAGAACCTGAGCCCTCATTTTCAGGCCACGCCTGTTCCAAACCCGTAGAAAAGCTAATCACCTGTTTCTCCGCGTCGTACCTCCACTCTATGAGCGAGTCTCCCTGCAGCCCCATGTCCGCGCCGGGCCTCAGTAAGTTGTCCATCTGTAAACAACCAACATACAAATATTACTTACAAACTGTGAGGCAGAGGAAAGTGTAGCTGAACTCACTCGTTAACTCGCATCGCTTCAAAACGTGTGCTATTAAAGACAGGTCGTTGTTACTTGAGAGTTCGATGTATTCACTTGTATATTTATCTTCTATCCACATATTAACAAAGTTTGAACAAAGTGGACATATGTTGTATTATTTATCACTTTAGTAAAAGTTACCATTAACTTTGTAACAATATCACTGGGGAAGACCCACACATGTTCCGTGTTCAGAGAGAAACCTCACGTCATTTTCGAAACGTCTTCAAGAATGAATAAACTACCCAAGATCTAGGGCCGAGCTACTCTTTTGTTGCAAAAGATAAAGGTATTAATCCTGTAATCTTTTCTTGGATAGCAAATACTATGTATTGACGTTTAGCTTTCGTCGACATTGAGATTAAAAAAAACCTTAATTTAATTGTTAATCTGTGAATTGTTTGATACCATCCATGCTTCCCATCCTGATGACGCGCATGGTACATGAACCTAATCATGTTACATTCACATTAAATATAATATCTGGGTCTAGACTGGCACACCACAAAGTATAGCGAGCAAATAGTGCAAGGTCGGCTGTTTTTAGGTCTCTCGGCCTCGGACTTATTTCCGGACGGAACTTAACTTCGGTCTCAAGTATTCAGGTAAGACTTAGAGTAAGGTTAGATTTATCAGATCGCTTTCTTGTATCAATTCTTAAACATTGAGAGGGAATAGGGAAGGGTGATTATCGGTTCCCCCGACGGATCTCTCTCTTTTTTCACCAGGCTATCCTGTCACTGGAGGCGCCCTGTTGCTTTCAAATCCGGGGCCCTCCATTTATAGCGGCTGAAGGCACTCGCAGGGGTTTAGTCGGTAGGGGCAACCCAGTTGTAGAGCCCGACACTATACCTGGCTGAGCCACCCGGGCTCCTGGGTAGCGTGCGTAGAAGCATTCCCGTGTTACAAAAAAAGAAGATGATTATCGGTGTATTTTCATGTATGGTCCATGTTTTTTAAACGTGGCTCTAGGTACAATAAACACGGTGAACCATTTTTTTTAAACGTAGCTAGTAAACGGTGGATTATAACAAATATGTATGGCCTGTGATCCTTTCTAATGTTACCCAGCTCACCTAACAACTAAGTACTTAACATAGAAGGTTTCGTGGACAATAAAAAAGGTGAAAAAAATGTGGGCGAAACAAATTTGCCATTCTACCGTTTTCCAAAGCTTCTTGTTCGTTGTTCAAGAAAAGAAAACAGGCACTAGCATATTTTTTCGCGCTGTCAAATTCAGTAGGTCGCATTGACTAAGCTCTCATGCTTATGAAAGGATGACAATGGAAATGTTGAAAAAATATGGGCGAAATAATATTGCGATTGTAGTTTAAGGCTTCTTATTCATCATTACAAGAAAAGAAATCAATAGCGTCATACAATATCGAACGGGTATATTTCGGTTGTCGATATTGACTTATCTCTCAATTTTGTTGTGTCATGAGTGGCACGCCGCGTTCCGTGCGCAGCAGTGAGTCGCGGTGTTACGGCACCAGCTACGTTATCGCGCATGATGCGGCAGCCGGGGGGCAGGTGACTTGCAGAACCGAGGAGGCGCACCCATCACCGATATAAATAGCTTATCGGTGCCTCGAGTGGGCAGCGGCCAAACACGTTCCGGGCCACAAGGCGCGCAAGACATCGCCAAACTGGCCACGCGGGGGGTTCCGTGTTAAGTGAGGGGCTGGGGAGGACTATGTCGGCCAGTGGACTTTTTCTGGCTGCTAATGATGATGATGAAGTAAGCGAAAGCGCATTTTGTTCCGAGTAACTAGTATTCTGTTAAACAGAAGATAAGCCCGATAAAGCTTCATTGACAAGACTAGGTTTTGTCTCGAAAGGTCGATCTTCCAGATCCAGATAGATCACTATAAAAGTGCTAAATGTGATGTGCTAGTGCGATATTGCTGTTGACTGAATAGTGAATTGAAAATTGTGAAGTATTTTTTCATCTTTAAAATTGTGCAACATGACTATTACGTTACCGCGTAAACTAGTCGTAGCTAATACCAGGAGACGTCGCCAAGATCCGATCCGCCGCGGTCGCGGTCCACGCTACTTTCTTGGCACCGTCCAGCGACACACGATTTGTTCCAGTAACATCACTCACCACGATAGCAACGATTAATCTTTACTCTTTACCCAAGCACATGCTATCTATGTATAAGAAAATGTAATTTCGTCTACGTGTATGTATGTACAGTGTTGGCAAGCTCTGTAACTTAAATGGATTGATGGATGGACAAGAGATGTTAGTTTCGTGTTCGTTCAGAGAGCTTCCATCGGCTAAATATAAAATATAATATCGGATAACCGGCGAATGTATAAAAGTATAACGATTTTTTTCTTCTGTAAACCTATTATCATTTAGCTAGCTAGTGACTTTTAAATAAAATATGGCGAATGGTTTCAAAACCGCAGAGGGTCAGTAGATACTATATTTTGTAATAAATATTTTTTTATTTTTTTTATTTATATTTTCCTTCATCTCTCCTACGTTATCTCACGTCTCACGAGATTCCATGATTTTACGTCAATGGGAAGAATCCTCTTGGTTTTGTCGCCAAACGGACAGACAGACAGACAGGCGGAGAACAAAGTGATGCTACAACGATTCCGTTTCTTCTCAATTCTCATAAACTGCCATTTTTGAAGTTCATGCAGATGTTATAGGGCCATTCGTGTACGGAATCCCAAAACTTGACAATTGTCGTGCGCCGTATCACACTACAGTTGCCTACAGTTTATCGCGGCCTGACCACACACGCTCGCCGCAGATAACCCCGCCCAAGTTTTTTACTCGAGCTTTACTACAAGTTAACGGCCTCTCGATACACTTGTACGTGTCCACTCTAATTTATTGCATGTCCATTTTATTTTATTCGTTCTTCTCGTTGCTTGTAAGATTTCGTTGTCTTTGATCTTTTTTATATATCGTAACTGATAAGATTTTCGGACGAATAAAGGTAAATAATCAATCAAATTCTATATAAATGATTATTGTTACTATTGTTAGCTGCACCAAATTTCACCTTTTGATCAGTCCTTTTCCTTCCCAAAATTTCAAACATTCGTCCTCATAATATTTGTAGGACAGTAGGACAAATTATGTCTATGCCTATCATTTTCATTCAAATTGTGTCAATTTTTTTGTCACTGTTTTTTACTACACAATTTTGTAGCCTAACCAACCACGCATTTCTATTATATTAGTTTTTAATCATAATTAATCAAAATAAAATTCAGCTGCTTCAGTTTTAGACAAAAGTACAATCAGTGCATTTTCTTTGTTCGTTGAAAAATCGAATGAAACCGATCCAGTAATGTCACAGACGCCGCGATCTTCGCGTTCTATTTTTCTCGTTATGTAAACTGTTAAGAACAAT
The DNA here is from genome assembly GCA_001625245.1 of Calycopis cecrops. Taxonomy (NCBI): domain Eukaryota; kingdom Metazoa; phylum Arthropoda; class Insecta; order Lepidoptera; family Lycaenidae; genus Calycopis; species Calycopis cecrops. The sequence continues at coordinate 57,459 of LUGF01050274.1, forward strand.
GACGGCTGTTATTATTTAATACCTCGTATAATATGTTCGCCTCCGAGGAACAATGTACGTTGTTGTACTATACTGTTATGTGTTTATTAATATGGATTTTGACGGATGTCAGTTTAACACTAGATTAATGCTTGGATAAAGTACATCTATGTTTATTATTAAAGGGATTCGTGGTTTAAGCAAGAGCTAGCGCCCGTAACGACTGAGGATACCTGCCTCTCGCTCAAACGATACCGTCGGAAGTGACAGCTGTGTCGATTTTCATGTGGTGTGAGTTTCCGGTGGCTCACGGGGGAATAAGAGAGGTGGTTGTCCCCCTTACATTATAAAGAAAATAAGTGGTTCGTTTTAAACGATAATTTTATAAATGATGGTTATTCTATTTTACGGTATGTTATAGCAACGTATCATTGATATCTACTTTTTGTTAAAAAAGCAAGGGCTAGCAAGTGTATCGCTACTAACATGCAACAATAACCGATAATTTGATCTAAGTAAAACTCTATTTCTTAGATATATGTTTTAAATACCTTTAGGCCCAGTACGGACCTTGTGGCACTCCATTATCTTATATTGTTAAAACCATGGTCACCCATAACGAATGGTGCGATTCGTTGAATAGATCGCGCTCGGCGTGTCAGAGGTTATGCACAAGTTATCATGGGTTATTTCCATAGAGTCGCTATTGCACAATGTTTGTTATCAACCGTCTATGTTGTAGTACACGTAATATTTATGATGGGAGTTATATTACTGTTTGTGTAACTATATATTACTGTTTTGTAATATTTTGAATCCAGTGAAAAATAGAGGAAACCTAACATTTTCAGAAACTTTTCTTTTTTTCTACGAGTTCACTTTGGTTAGACACATGTGGACTCACCAGTAGAGGAATGGGGTTCTGACTTCTCCCTTCTAAGCCTTCAGCTAATTCTATCAGGTCTGTCTCCAGTAGATTCTGTCCCGGCGGTAAGTTTGATAATCTGCAAACATTACGGTTCTCGGTTAAACATAATTAAAGTCACTGCAACGAGCTCGATATACTCATTATGGTATGGGATGGCAATGGCGGATGCTAAAGCGAATCTCAGGTAAATGCTGCGGAAAATGATTTCTGTTGAAATATGTCTCCGATATGTCCTTTGCTTGGTGTATTTTGAGAGAGGTAATATTTTATATATAAAAAATACACGTGTTTATGGGATTTTTATTTATACTTTTTGTGATAATTTTCATCTTTGCTCTTTAGTGCTAAATAAACTGAATAATGTATTATGACGATAATATAGTCTAACAGCATGGGCAAATCTCGCTACAATTATAAAAGTATCCACCGAATTATTTCAATTCTGGTAAAAATCATGGTCGAAGGGATCTTTAGGACCAAGTTGCTCGATACCGTCTTTCAAGCCCATAGCTACTCTATAGATGGTGCTATAGGTCCTATATTATAGCATATAGGAATAGGTTATGAACCAAAGGTGGTTAATGTGGCCGTGTTATTTAATTATGTACTGTTATTATACCTGGCTTTTAACATTTCGTCAATGGGTAGATCATCTGGTATGTGCTTGAGGTGTGGTATATTACCCGCTAGCATAAATGACGTCACCATTCCACTGGGTCCATTACCTACCAAAAAAAGAGTCAACGTTAATAATAAATCCTATCGTAATTAAAGTATTTTTATACCTATAGGTATTATTTTAAAGGAAAATATAAATAATTCTAAACAAAGGCTAATTACATAAATATGAGGGCAACACGAATTAAATAGTACGTTTATTTTAATAATGTAAATGATAAATAAATGATACAATTTACAAGAAAATGAAAAAAAAAAACAACAAAAAATAAACTAACAGGCCAATGTTCCACAATTGCTTCTTTGGGGGCGAGGTCGTGCTTCAGCAGTGCAGCATGAAATGTTCATACTACCAGCGACTCAGCGAATGTATTTTGAACATAAGACAGTACGCCCTCCGTACTACTTAGTATATATATACGTTATCGTTGCTCTTAAAATTTGAACAATTTTTTTCCATTTATTTTTTCCTTATCTCTGTTCAGAATAAAAACAACATTGTACGAAAATAAGGAATAAAAGACAAGCTAATTTATTTCTTTTTGGCCTTAAAAGTTTGTTATGAAAATCTACAATACAACATAATTTTTGGCTTACAATTTACTCTTAGTCTCAAGATTGTCTCGGCTTGTGATCCTCTAATTTCCTAATATTATTACAATACATCAATGTATTTGCAACCAATACTTGCGGCTTCGCGGTAGGTGTGAAAATGCTTTACAAATAGTAATTCGCTCGAACTATCTAGAACTATTTGCATTGAATTCATTGAAACCAATTAAATTCTGTAAGCAGTCGCATTACATTGACCAAATGAAACCCTGTGCTCCAGGACGTAAGGTTGGAAATGGAGCGAGCGACACAGAGGTCACTTGTCACTCTGTAACAACCACATTAAAGTAATGTCATTGTGTGAATTAAGACAATCGACTGTTTCTGCCACTTCGCGGTAGTGTGCGAGCCAATCGCTGGCAGCAAATGTTTTCGTGGACCCAGGAAATGAGTTGCATTACCACCTACACTTCACCTCACTCGTCTTTTGAGAGAAACTACAATAATATAAAAAAAAAACTTGATAAGCTTTTAAAAACGATATGTAAGTTATTTTCTTAAGAGTTTAGCC
>LUGF01050274.1:69668-98125 GCA_001625245.1 Calycopis cecrops
GCTAGGGTTGAACCGGTGGTAGATTTTATTGTTGACGTTCAAAAAGTAATTCCTGTAATTCTATTTTGAATAAAAACTTTTTGACTTTTTTGACTTTGACTTTTTGAAAGAGAGATGACAAAAGATTTGGCAGCCGTGACTCCAGAACGATACAGTACAGGAAAATGTCGGTGTCACATAAATTAAAACAGTAACGTTTCGCGCCAAATGACTAAGTGACATAACAATTGTTTTTTTTACGAATAAGATTACGATCAATGAACACGAGTGAGACCTTGGGACGGCTATCTGCTAACGTGACGAAAGCCTCGATAAAAATATCGCGAAAATTATTGCGCAGAAACAAGGAAGCGCGAACCTAAAGGGATTTTTACTAGCGCATATTAAGATTTATGGTTTATGGTATAGGCCGGTAAATTTCCATCAGTTTCCACATCGTGGTCCGTGGTATAAATACCCATTTTTCAGAATTGACGAGTCTGCGCGACGAGGACAAAGTGAAAATTTAAATTTTCCATTGTCCATTCTAAAGTAGGTACTTATCTTTCCCACACAATCCAAATACATCAATACTTCTTAGTGTTAGATCTTTGCGTATGGATTGGTCATGATAATATGACGATATAATTTCTAATATACTTTGACTTAATAACTAATATTATATTATAGTATGTATTGAGGTAAAGCAAGTTTGTTACGCTTTCATGCCTTAACTAATTTTTATGAATATCTACATATAGTATAGAAACAGACATGCATATGAAACAATTTTAACTCACTAGTATAAATGAATGCTATTATTTTATATAAATGAAGCAAGCTCTGGCGGAAAGCTACTGATAGTGTTCTAAATATGAAAGTTTGTATGTCTGTTCGTTTTTGAAAACTACTGAATGTATTTCGATGAGATTTGGCAAAGGTGTAGATGGAAATCTTGAAAAACATAAAAATACTAATATTGAAAAATAAAACCCCTATGAGACATACCTACTTTACGCGGGTCGCAGCTAGTTAAGTCATGGTTTTGTGAGATACATTTTTTGGCTATAAGTTCTGTATACTCCCATTTCTATATACAGGTCCTAAAACTCTAGGGCACCAGTCTCCCACAATATACCAACAAAATCTGTATTTGATTATTTATTTGTGTACTGCTTCAATACAGTATTCAAGCTGTGTATTGTGGGGAGAAAACAAATTATTTTGAATTTCTGTGTGTAATGATTGCAATTATTCTAATTAAAGTATACTTAAGTTATATAGAACACAACTTGTACAAATTGCACGACTCACTTTGAGAAAGTGGTCATTTTCAGTTATTTATTCTCTTCTATACTAAATTAACACGTAAAATCTAAATACAATGTCGCAGCGACTGTGCTACATGTCAGCACATCACACAATGTATTTCGTTTCAGCCATTACAGACTACGTAACATAAAATTTATTAGAATGACGATTAAATGTAGTACAGTACTGTCTACAGTAGCGCTACAGTACAGTAGTCTACAGTAGTAGTGTCTGCAGTACCTACGTGAGGAATGACGGTATACAGAAGCTTTATTTAAGGAAAATTCAAGTACTTATTATTATCTGTCCTTGGAATTAGAAATATATCTCGGAGGTTAGTCATTCATGACATAACTAACATTTGCCCGCGACTTTTGAGACGACTACGTTTGAGATACTAAAGTACCTTTGTTTTATGGTATAGGAGGGTAAACGAGCAGTCGGAGTCACTTTCATGACTACCGTGTCATCGAAGCCCATAGACATCCGTATAGAGGCTATACAGATGCGCTGCCCCCCTTTCTCACACACCGCACGAAACGCGACAGCACAGCTGTCACTTTACGCCCGGTCGTGCCGAACCATTTCGGTTGCATGCAAGCCACACTTGGCACTACAAACAAATTTTAAGAAAGCCTCTTATACCAATAAATAACGAGCTAGCTTTTATGCTAGTATAGTTCATGAATCATGAAGTTACCTATAGGAGCAATGCTACATTACTTTGTACAGAACTGCCTAAACATAAAATAGGGGTTAGGTTAGGTTATATATACTTGATTTCCATCATGCCTGATTCACACGTGTTAAGTTGTTAAGTAGTTAACTAAATTTTGGCTTTCCTTTAAGTGATTGATTGCATTGCATGTGTTCAAACCTATTTAAGTAGCTCATTAGTTTACTTAAAATGAACGCCCGACAACGTATTGGAGTCGTAAATTCTGTAATTAAATTTGTTTTTAATGGAATTTTAGAGATTGTCAAATAGGGAAATAATTATGCCCAAAAGACTGTAGGTAGAATTTGAATGAACAGAAGAGATCAGTATACTGTACACACAACTTATGCATTTAACTAAACTTATGCCCATCCAAAAGTGTCAAGTGAAAAATGGAAAAAAATCGAATTTACTTATTTAGTTTTTTCAATAAAACCATTTTAACGAATTGTATCGCGGTTTATTTTTAATTTTAGCTGTACCTTGCGTGTATTGTTATTTGTTACGACACTAACAGATAAATCAGCATGAATTATCACCGAAATTCATTGGAATTACAATGGCGCCATCTGTCGAAAAAATGGACATACAAACAAACATTCATTTCATAAATACACTCTTGTCTGTGAAACAATGGAAATACTCATAAAATTTCAACCCAATCGGTGCAGCCGGTTAGAAGTTTACCCGTTTTCTCATGGGAATGAAACATTTTCCCGGGGTAATCTGTGATAATGTAGCATTCAAATGGTAAAAGAATTTTTGAAATCGGTCTAGCAGTTTCGAAGCCTATTCGTTACATACATACAAGTCTTTCCTCTTCATAATATTAGTATGGACTATGGAGCATAGATTTAACAATCCTGTCAGGATTGTTTCAGAAGTTTTTTTTTTTTTTATGATATAGGAGGGCAAACGAGCAGCCGGAGCCATTTTCATGACGACCGACGCCCACAAACATCCGCATAGAGGCTATACAGATGCGTTGTCATCCTTTCTCCTCCCACTTCCATGGGCCACCGGCTACTTACACACCGCACGAATCGCGACAGCACAGCTGTCACTTTACGCCAGTCTCTACAGATGCGCTGCGATGCAGAAGCTAAAGGTATTTTATTGTAATCAGTAACTAACAATCGTATAAAAACTTAAGACATACTTATTTAGTTGTTAAATTTTAAGATGCAAAAAGTTACAGCAGCAATTAATCACTCAAATTTAAGTTATAAATTGCGTTACATGACAACTTAATACGTGTAAATCAGGCATTACAGACCACGATTGATTTATTGGCAAGCGCCGCGTGGCCCGGTGGCCCGGTCAGCTCGCGTGCGAGTGTGAATAAATTGTCGTCTACGTTCTAAACATTCTGATACTACAAAAGAGAGCACGTGTAAATACACGTGTGTGCAAGTGTATAAAGCCTGTCGCACACTATACAGATGCGATAAGATCTGTATCTGAGCGCATATCTGTTCATATCGCTCTCTATACTAAACTTAAGAACGCACTACGCAGATAACTTATACTTTACATCAAGTATCTGTAGTAGGGTTGCCACCCTTTTCTCTTGAAAATTAAGTATTTAGGCTACAAATGGTAAGAAAATAAATTGCATGATTTTCAAATAGAGAACATTTTGTTTTATCCTTACTAACAACATAATTTTAATTAGGAAAAAAAGTATTGTGTATATGTTATTATTGTATATCATCCGTGCTACTCTATTTAATTTTAATATGTAAAACAGAGGTTCTCGGTGGCATGCTTGCGGTCTACACTTTTAGAATCCCATAAATTTTTGTTTGTGCAATATAAAGCATTTCCGTGTACTTTATTGTTCTCATAAAGTATAGAGTACAAATGTTTTAATTAATAACGTACAATACTTTATAATAAAGTACGGATGACAACCCTAATCTGTAGACACATACGTATATTGAAGGATGGTTTTAAACGCAGATAAAATCTCATCGCATCTGCTCAGTGTGACAACCTTAACCATCTCCAAATGATATTTTAGTTTGTACTCATCTACCGCGACTTGTCCATTTGACGCGGCGCCAAGCAGTTTTGCTAATTTGTGGGCTGGCTCATGAATGTACAATAACCACGGCGACCATTACACTAAAACGGTCTCCGAACAGCACTCATCCTCAGGTGCGCATTTAATATTAACGCCTGTTACTTCGCTATAACCTAAACTTAAAACGCTAAAACTTTAACTTTAACTTCTATTAAAGTCAAAGTTAAAATTACTTTTGTAAAACTTGTATAGGTACGCGCGCTTGACATGGGAAGCAAACTGGCGAGAGCGTTACGAAAATCACACATCGGCGGGAAAAATGTGTGAAAAAATGTCATTCAAATTCAAAATTCAATTAAAGTGAAACTGTTTTGTATTTAAAAAATAAATGTTGACATGTTATGTCTATGTAACTGCGGTAACGAATTCGTTTATTGAATCAATAATTAAGTTTTACTTCAGTTGTGTGGTCTAAAGCACACACTTTTTTTTCTTCCACTCTCTAAAACTAAAGCTAAAGTGTCGTTCTTGAAAAAATATTTCAGTGTTGAATAGCCCAATTATCGAGGAAGAAGTCTAATAATTGGCCATTACATAGTCGACTAATAGTGGACAGCTTCAGCAAGCGTTCGCAAGCTAAATAAGCTCGTCGTTAGGCTAAAGCTGTTTGAACCGATGTATCACTTGAAGGGCTCAGTATCAAGGTGTCCGTTGACGCAGGCGCCTGTAACAAAGTTTTTTTTCCAGCCTTGACCGAGTTCTTATGGGTGAGGTGCCACCGGTGACGTATCAACGACATAAAATCATATAGGGCGGACTTGTTGTTGGGACAAAAAATAGCGTCAACGATCTACAGGCCCTGTTATTGCCAGATTTTTTATGTGCCTGTACGGCTGCCGGATCTGACCACATTAAGTGACTCGACAATATTTGGCGTGATTATCAGATTGCAGTGTGATTTGGTTTTTTCGATGACTATTTTTTCACATTTAGTTAAGTAACTACGTGAGGACGGCAATCCGATCGTAGTTCAACAAAAAAAGTGTGTGCTTTAGACCACACAACTGAAGTAAAACTTAATTATTGATTTTCCTTACCGTAGTTACAATGACATAACATGTCATATGATATTTATTTATTTTTTTAACTTTTAATACAAAAAAAATCACTTAAATTTAATGAATGAATTTTGAATTTGAATGACAGCTTCCATTGGTCTCGCCCGATGTGTGATTTTTGTAACGCTCTCCCTAGCTTAATCCCCAAGCCAAGCACACGTATAGAAGTTTTACTTCAAAAAATTTTGTTGAACTCAATAAATTCTGAATTTACATATTTTACTTTTTCTACTCAATATCATGTAATTAAATATGACGGTGCCACTTACGAACAAATCGATCTGCTTATGTTCGGAAATAAGTCCTGATGCCTGAAGCGGGTGCGATTCTACGATTGTAATTATTACCTATCTATGCCCCGCGGTTTCACCCGCGTTTCGATCCCGTGGAAACAAACTTTACGAGCTACTCTCAGACCAGCTCGACCACAACCACCGTGACACGACGTTTTTATATTTATCACTACAGTTGACATGCCCGTGTCATAATGAACGCCACAAACGTCAATCATCATAATATGATATATTATAACGGCATATGACGTCACGTGCAGTCTTGAACACGTTATAACAGAAACTCATACTTCACATAGAAACGGAATTTCCGAGTTCATGTGAATGGAATACCATACATACATTTACATAATTATCATACATTAAATAAATTAGTGGAACTTAAAAAATACCGCGTTTTTTTCTTCTTGTTGCTCGCAGTCAGAATTTGATAATTCAAATTAAATTGAGTGGTCATATTAAGAAAAGTAAGAAAACGGTCCACGTGAAACAAACGTGGTAAAAGTGCGTTTCGATTTTTTAGGGAAAAATATAAAAATATTTTTTGGAAATGGACATATTATGTAATAAAAAGGACATTTTTCAGATGATTTGTAATGTTACTGGTACCGATTATTTAACACCAGCGCCTCGCGCGCGCGTGTTTACCCGCGTAGTTTCCGATTCCGCGGAAATATCAGATGTCATGCGCATAAAATTCACAAAAATGCGTTTCGACGAAGTTCGAGCGCCAAACTGGTTTTTATAACAGAATCTTTTATTGAACTCAAACGTTTCTTTGATAGCTGTTTATTGACCCGGGGCTCGAACCCGCGACCTCCAGCTCGCCGCCACGCTGCAACTGCGCACAACTCCACTACGTTATCAATCAAACGTCTGTATCATGTTGTCCCCCCCTCAATGACTGGCGCCCCCTTATCTCGGCTCACATGTCTCGATAAACTGGTATCGACTCAATCGAAGCGATTGAGTCGACACAAGAGCCTATTGATAACTATCTTGTGACAAGATAGTAATAGTAATTGATCCTAACTCATTAAAATTAATAACAAAAGTTAGTGTGACGTTGCTTTCCATCAACTTCTATCAAAACGCATTCTGCTCACAGCAGATTGCCAAATCTTGTCTCATTCCTTCGTATTACTTGTTGTAAGTCGCGAGACCCGCCCTCGTCTCGGTGTGACTGCTGCAATATATGCTTAGAATAATTCTGCCCCGTGGTTTCACCTGCGTTTAATTTCTAAGATATCCATATAAACTTCAACACCCTATATCACTCCCTTAAGGGTTGAATTTCTAAAAACCTTTCTTAGAGGATGCCTACGTCATAACATCTACCTGCATGCCAATTTTTTATAGCATTAAATTCGGCCCGATCCGTCCAGTGGTTTGGGCTGTGCGTTGATAGATTACTATGTCAGTCACCTTTGAGCTATATAAGTATACTAGCTGCGCCCCGCGGTTTCACTGCGTAATCATACCATGGCATTCCATTTTTTCGGGATAAAAACTATCCTATGTGTTAATCTATGTTACCCTCTATGTGTATGCCAAATTTCATGAAAATCGGTTCAGCAGTTTTTGCGAGAAGGAGTAACAAACAAACATACAAACTTTCGCATTTATAATATTAATAGGATAGGATATATTATGGTGTGCTATATGCCTGCGATGTAACAGTCGCTGCTGCGCCGAGTTAAGCCCCAAGGTACACACGGCGGACGGACGAGCGCTCTCCAGTTCCATTCCCCGAACCCTCTCCAGCCGCAACACAAGCGTGACGATACGCCATGGTTGCGTCGAGAGTGCTAGCAATATTTTACAAATATTATCAACTAGCTGCGCCCCGTGGTTTCACCCGCATAAATGTCCATCCCGTGGAAATATCGAGATAACAAAGAAACATAAAAAGTTTTTATAGTTTTAAATTAAAATTAAAAAACTGCATGTTATATAACCAACAAACACATGAAAACCTTGTGCATGATATAAGCATACTATAGTAATAGTAGTTTATGCAACTGTCATATAATGAAGGGTATTAAAACACGAGTGGAATTTTTGAAACGAGCGATAGCGAGTTTCAAAATAGTTAACAAGTGTTTTAATACCCGTGTTATATGCAGTTGCATACACTACTTTATCTTCACTAATAATAATAATAATAATAATAATAATAAGTTATTTATTTCTTTGAGCAAAACTTAAATGCCTAATACAATGTTTGGAGAAAACCCTATAAGTAAATAAATACCTGTAGTGGGATTCTCCGCTCTTCCACAGGACACAAACACTTGATTAAGTTATGGTACAAACATTAAGATTATCTTAATAACACTTGTCCACACCGGTATTAACACTAAAACTTGCTAAAACATATTCAAGTTGTTATACTTAATATTAAACACAAAACTTTGTTGTTAACTCTAATACAATATATCAATATTTTGTAATATTTAACTTTACAGTATCTCGTCTGTTCAACTTTTATATAATAATATGTATTTATTTTATAATATTAATCATATTAATTCTAAAACTATTTGATTTTCGCTAATACTGAATAATAGAATTAGTCAAGTCAAACCGGCGACTGTTTGACCGACGTGGCGACGACTGCTTTACCGACGATTTAAAATGTAATGTTCTTTGAAGATAAATATTTTTATTAAATACTTTAATTTCATTGCAAAAATTGCGGCGCGTAAATATATACTTTTTATAATTCAATGTTAATAAAATACTAGCTTCAATGTTGAAATATAATTTGAAAAAATCACATGACTTTACTTTTAAATTTCTAAACAGTAGATTATTCGTTGTCTGTGGCGTCCATGTTTGCTTTCATGTTTTTGTAGAGCTTTGTCTCTTTCTCGCAAATCCTTTGCAAGCTGGCATTGAACCAATGACAGTGCAGCTGCAGCGCGCGGCCAATCAGGAGCGAGCGCGCGCTGGTAAGAATTTTGAAATAAGGCTGTCTCATCATTCTCTCTCTCTCTCTCGCTCTCACACAGTGTTATAATGAGATTTTTCGATATCGATTTGGATACTAAAATAAAATGTCAATTGAGTTTTTTGTTGTCTGAGCTATAACAGTAGTCATTATAAGTCAAGTATTGAAAACATAAGTAGAATGTTACAACATTAGTGTAGATAAAATATCATATATTACCGGCCATCACATTATTTTATAATATGTAGTTATTAATATATTTTATGTAATTTCTCTTAGTATTTATGGAGCATGGAACTGTTTTGGTTTCAGATCGAAACCATTGCACTCGTTGGACTCATTTTTTCTTTCTTTTCACTTATTTTCTGTTCATAATTCATATTTCACAAAGAAAAAACTAGAGATTAAGCTATGTAACTTTTATGTTCCTACTTCTTCTTTTCGATTTCACGTATATATGCCTGCACAAGATTGTGCCCATTTACAGTTTTGACTTTCTTACGATTTTGTATTTTTTTAATGTATAGGTGGGCAAATTTACAACGTACGTTAGGTACACGTGCTACACTTCCATGCAAAAACGCAACGAGATTAGCATAATGCCTTTTTATCCCGTAAAAATATGAATGGTACCGCTACTGAAGATAAATTTCACGCGGGATACTCCGCAGGCCTAGTACATAAGTTTAACTTTTTTTAAATTGAGTAAGCCTTAACGCCAAAGCCCAACACTCGTTTCCATCTCTGCCACTGTGTCACCAGGATCTACCACGACAACCACATCGATATAATCTCAGGGAGCTCGAAGGAAAAGCTAGAAATGTCTTGGGACCCGCAACGAAATTAACCAGTAGAAAATAAGAGGAACAGGAAGAAATTCCAATTACCCTCCCCAGTGAAAGCCAGCAATTGAAACGTCGCCCCACAGTGGCTGCAGGAGCTGAACGCCAGGGGAGCAAGCTCACGTAACATCTACGTGAAGTGGTGGCTGTACTGTCGCGTTTTGTGCAGTTTGTGGGCTTCCGATATTGGCTATTGAGGGCATGGAAAAAGAAAAAAACATGAAAAAAACGCATCTGCATAACTACTGTTTGCGCTTATGTTTATGTGGATCGGAGCCGTCACCATAATACTATAACACCGAATACTCGTTTGCTATTTCTAGGCAATAAAAAATGCTATGCAATGCCAGTAATTTAATACAGTATTACCACAAGGTATAAATAGATTTCCTTACACTGTGGCATTAATGATAACAACCACGACTTTTTGCGCCCGTAAATTTCGCGCGGCCCGATATTTTTTAGGTGATTGTGTTTTGCCGTTGCCGCTCGTTTACAATTGACTAATAATTAATTATGTATATAATAATCCTTCCTCTGCCGCCAGACTGTGTTCTATGTTAAGAATTTAGTTTAAATATTTTCTGGTCACTACATGCTTAGAGTGGTGCTTTAAATTACGCAACAGATTTTGATGGGGTTTTTTTAATAGATAGATAGAAAGAGGAAGGTTTATATGTATAATAACTCCTTTTTTGAAGTCAGAAATCCATGCGGGCGAAGCTGCGGTGGAAGATAATTAGTACGCTAAAACTTAAAGATTTCGAATTATATTGTAGTTTTTTAAATATAAAATTTCTTTCTCTCCCCCGATTTACAGTCAATAACATCAGGAAAACTTTTTTACGGAAATACCTGAAATTACGTTTGTCAAGGGGCCCGGAGCCACCGTGGTGGATAACCGTGGAAGGAAAGCAAGCGCAACCCTTGTTGGTCACCTTGAAACCTCGAGCAGGTCAAGTCGGAAGCGGAAGGGCCTGTCCGTATGCAAACATCCGCTTGACAGTGGACCAGACCTAGGAAGCTACTTGACGACATTGGTCAATTCACTGCCACTGCAGTGAGTCTATTAAAAGTCATCCATATTATATAGACTGTAGACGTATTACGTAAGTAATATACCCACCGGAAAGAAGGGATGATGGACTAAGTAAAATACTAAACTTTCTTGTCTATTACAATGGCTTGTAGTTTCAAAGATAATGTTTTTTCTTAATAAGTATTTCATTTTTAAGGCAAGCTATTCTATTGGAACTTTTTTAAAATGTAATTGACCTTTGCATAGACTATGGCATAAAGCTGATGCCTTTCCATAAATTCTAATGAGATCTACGTTAGGAAAAGTTTTTATTTCTTATACAATTTCATGTGGTTAATATTTTTAAGGCCTTTTAAGACTATCTAGTGGAAGTTCAGTTCAATTCATTCTGTATAACAAAAATGTTATAGGAAGTTTATTCTTTAGTTAATAAAATAATAAGATATAAAATAAAAAAAAGAGAGGATACCACAAATGAACCTTGAGAATATAAAGTGCGATGTAAATTATATTTTATATAATAGTTTTGTTTCCAAGTGTAGCATCCTAATTATTATAATTATAGTAATGAACATATTTGCTTCTTTTTTTATGGTTCCGTACCTCAAAGATAAAACACAGAACCCTTATAGGATCACTTTGTCCGTCTCTCTGTCTGTCTGTACGTCTGGCAAGACCTTTTTCTCTAAAATGAGTAAAGGGATTTAGCTGAAATTTATGTTAAATGCTGAGAGGTCTTAGTCTTATTCTATTATGTCTCGACGCCTTAAAAAATCATGTTTCTAAGTTAACGCAATAAAAAGTTATAGCTATCTATGCACATATTTTATATGAAAACGCACTTTTTTTAAAAAATGTAGGGTCCTTCCCGTTGACCTATAATTGGGAAATTTGAGAAGAAGTAAGAACTTACAGCACACACATAGGAATAAATCTGAAAACTACTAAATTATATTTATATCACTGGAAAAATCATTACCAACTTATATCTGTAGTTCGTTTCATTTTAAATGTTTGCAAGCACCCGCATGTATAAGTTTGTCAATATATTGTTAGTTATATTGTTGAAGTGAGGACAACGCTCGTATGTTTTTAACGTATAATTCAAACCTTTCTACATTAGTTTCTTTATTTTAGTTCGCTGACTCTAGAGCAAAAGAGAACTTCTTTCGAAAACACTTCGTCGAAAACGCGACAGAAATGAAAAAGAACTAACGGATTAGCACAAAAATTTATTGAAAAGAAAGAAATTATTAACAAAATATGGAAATGAAAAAAAAATATACGGTGTTCTTCGGAGTAATAAAGTATCATATCAGCGTGTACTCTCGACTCAGCCTCTTATCTAGAGGTAGCCGGTGTACCTCGCGACCGCAAAATTAACACCACGGCCACATTTCCATCTACTGATCAACCAGACCTGTACGGTTGGACACGGTAATCTCAGGACTTACCGTTTCCAATTAAAACATTTTTTCGTCGTAAGATTGTCCATTTAGTCAGGAAAGCTAGTTTTGCCATCACGCGGTGTCGTCTACAAATAAAGAATTTGAATTGAAGAAATAAGAGCGGAGTACGCGGGTGGAACCGCAGGTCGTTGCTAGTAAGTATTCCAATAAATTATGAAGCTGTTGCTGTCAAGGAGTTTCAGCTGCAAAATTTATTGAAATTGGCCATATTAAAACCGGACTATCTATTAAGTCATGATGATTTATTATAAAATCATCCAAATATCTCTCTCTGGTATCATCGGTAGAGATCGAGTTAGTTGCATTGCTCTGGAGGTTTATGCTACTCACAACGGAAATCGGGATCTCATGTCTCCTCAAACCTAACCAGGACCAGCTAAATGAGATTTCAGACAATAGTATCTCATAATGCCGTACTCTGCGAAAACCCATTGGAACACTTCCGAGAAGTTCATAAATGGGTTTCCGATGTAGACAAAACACTAATATTCTTAGTAATATTAAACACGTGAGAATAAAAGTTCCTGGTGTGAAGATAAATGCACCCTATACGAGATACGCTAAAGCACTTGCCAAATCGATATTCGCAGCATCCACGCTTGTGTCACAGCCGGTCGCCGGTGCACTTGATACCGACGATAATGATGAGTACAATAACTTACACCACGTTTAAAATTCGGAATAATTATGACACTATCGCTACTACAAAAAACTATAATATTGCGAAATATTTTCACCTTAAAATTCACAAAACAATGACGTATTCAAAAAGTGGCACTGCAAAAAGCAATGAATGAAACATGAACATACCTAAAATATACAGAGAATAGTGTAGCGAAATAAATATCGCGCGGAGGTATATAGCGGTGCGACACGTGTGCTCTCCTTGGAGGCGGCCGGCGAACTGACTGCCGCATGCGAGGCTCGAGCTGCGACGGCCGCGAGGTCGGAGCCGGCCACTGATCTCAATATAGAACTGGTTACTGGATAGACGATGATCAATTTAGAAGAATTTCAAGATTTTTTTCTGTTTTGTGAAAAAATGCATTTATTCACTACTATCGGTCACGATTGGCAAGTCCTTCTTAAGGAACCGGACTCCTCCAAATTAGAGGGGCTGATTCGACATCCTAGATCTGCCCCTTTTAAGGTCGGGGTTGTGCAATGGGGTTAGGTTCCCATCCTAAAGCCTGGTCCCATTGGGTGTCGATAATATCTCAGTATACTGAAAAATCTGAAAAACTTTATCTCGTAAACGTCAAACATTTAAACATTGAGCATCGGGACATTTGGATAATATAAATTGTACGCTCGGATGCGCTGTCTATATTTTAGTTGGTTCAATAGTGACGTGAGTTGATTATTGCACAAGTAGTGGCAATAGGGGACTCTAACATCTATCCATGTGAACAGACCAGTGGCGCCGGCACACGGCAGTTCTCCAGCCACGGGCCTCTAGTCATTAATCAGACGTGGACCAAACTGCTGCCTGCGTCGCCGCCGGGTAGCACTCAGAGTACATGTCTTATTCTGTGCGGAGTCGGGTGAGCCCCGGTGCCGCGCTCCCGTTTGCTCTGCCGCCTCCGGTTAGGCTTCCAATGAGAGTAGATATATACCTATAACAGAAATTCAGAAAGATGTCGGTTTCTGCATTGCCGATTTTCAAGAATATGCGGTTTATCATATCTGTCGTTGCTCCAGACTTATTAAATTTGGGGTGGCCCAGAGATCTCAAATCGAACATATTCGATCACGACTTCGCTCGAGCCCTATGATATTTATAGGACTCGACTATAGGACAGAATTGGCCCGGCACGAGCGGGTAGGTACCTCTTGCTTATACGATATCAGAGTAAAGTGACAGCTGTGCTATCCTTTGAATTAATATTACCAACGTTACTTACGTAAACCACACAGAATTCAACCACACGCTGTTGCTTAATATTTTAAACCAATAAATAAACTTTTTTATAGTCGGGATCGATTTGATAACTTTCATTGCAACAGCTCTGTACATTTGAAACGGTGTTGTTTCTTCTTCACAATAATGTGTTATTAGCAAGCCTCTTGTAGGACACACACACGTGAATAAATGCCGCGTCAGGGACGCCTGGCTTTTGACTTGAGTGAGATTCTCCAGTCGGCAACCAACTCTTTAACCAGCACTACCAAATAATCAAGTATTACCTATATGTTATCAGTGTAATCAAGTAATAAATACGAACTTCATATAATGACTTTTCTTTGGACATAAACCCATTAACAAATTAAAACTCAAGTCACATACCAGGTATTACACCAGATCGTATATTCTCCCAACTCCCAATGGGCTATGGAGCTTCTCAGCACCTCACTGCCGATACAGCCCACGGTATTTTGTATTCTTTTTTTTTGAGCTCAACTTGCGCTGTAGAAGCGAAGAGAAGCGCAATACGGTCTCATCAGATTGCTATGAGAGATCTTCGCGAGACGAGACTAGGTTTGGGGTCGACAGGGAGACTGACATCCTACTCTCCCGCAAATGGTAGGGAATAGAGATGCATCCACTCGCCGTAAGCTTCTTAAAAGACCTGCGCAGACGAGGGATTTTGTCCGCTAAAATAGATCGCTTACAACTGTATGGAGTAACGCAAACGAGGGATTAAAAGTATGCGATACTTTGCATACATTTTTGTCCGCGGACAAAAATCCCTCCGTCTGCGCATGCTTTAAAAAAACCATAGACCTTCAGTGTTGTGGATGTGTAAGAGGGGTGGCAAACTGCAATAATACTTGTTCTTTTGGAAATCCAACAAAAAAACATGAACAAAACAATTTCAGTAACTGGAAAATATGTATTCTATTTATATTGTGTATTGAAGTCTTCGTGGTGTTATTTTTTAATAACTGGCGTTATCTAATCTGGTAGCTGGCACTTATCAGGCACTGGTCGCCGTGTGACGTGTGTTACTTAATTGTAATGCTCACTAGCCGGTAGCCCCGACTTCACGTGGCCCGTCCTGCCACGCTGTGTATAAGGTTATCCAGATTTAAGAATCGCAGTACCAACTGGCCTGGAGATAATCTTTTTATCATCGGGTAATAGATTCAAATAAATCCACATATTTATGACGTTAGATCCTAAAACATATAAGGGTTGTCTGTAATAATTCTGGTTCAGATATAAACTAGATATTTATATTGTACAATCCTCTTTTCTTTTGGGAATCCTGTAGTTATAAAAATCAGCTCCTTGTCCATAGATTTAACGCACTTTTGATGTTTTTTCTTCATGCACTGGCCCTTTTGGGTCGTCGTTTGCTTTGCAGTGAAGAAAAAGTGGAGAGGATCCGAAATCCCTCCACAAGTGTGAAAATCATGACAACGTACTTAACTCGGTCGGTCTAATTACCTAAACAATTGTGCAATACACTTATACTATTTCCTGTGCAGGTTAGTTAACAATGTCATGAATATTAAACATTAAAGTATGAAGGTCGTGGTTTGGATATTATGTAATTATGCCGATGATAATCTTGTTACCTTTTCTACATTCACTTAATAAATAATAAATAAAATAATCTATTTCTTGCGGTCATCGTTTCCTGTAGAAATAAACATTTTTATTATATTTATTCTTTTATAAAGATCAAAAAACACGAACGCCCAAAACATTTAAAAATTGGAAACGAGGTTAGATAGTACCCGCTTAACAGTGGAGACCCATTATTTATTTTTACCAAGATTTTTAATACGTCCCGACGAGAGAAGCGGGTATTATCTAGCCTACTTTCTTTTCAGTTTTTAGATATTTAATTTTTTTTTTTTTAATAATCCGGGTTCGTACATTTTAGAAGTGCGGCAAAACAAAATAAAGCCGTCCACTTTTTTTTAGATTTAACTTACCTACCTATCATGTATTTTATTTATCCTACTTATATTATAAATGCGAAGGTTTGTATGTTTGTTTGTTGGTTACTTCTTCACGCAAAAACTGCCTAACCGATTTTCATAAAATTTGACATACATATTTAGTAAGAGGTAGTGCCACGCTGTATGCTTGCATGCAGCCGAATTGGGCCGGCACGACCAGGGAGGTACCTCTCGCTTACACGAGACCGGCGTGAAGTGACAGCTGTGCTGTCGCGTTTCGTGCGGTGTGTAAGTAGCCGGTGGCCCATGGAGGTGGGAGGAGAAAGGGGGGCAGCGCATCTGTATAGTCTTTATGCAGATGTCTATGGGCGTCGGTAGTCATCAAAATGGCTACAACTGCTCGTTTGCCCCCCTATACCATAAAAAAAAAAACACAGAAGGTAACTTGGATTAACGGATATGATAGTTTTTATCTCGTTCCTAGCTATGGGATGTCCTGGGATGATTGCTATTTTCCACGGGATCGAAATTTACGCGGGTGAAACCGCGGGGCGTAGCTAGTATGTTATATGACTAGCGGAAAATTGCAAATTTGGAACATGGCAAAGACAAATCTCAGATATAATTGTTTCGAAAACACTGAACGCTGATTAGATGTTAAGTCAAGATAAATACTTGTGATTCAACAAATTTCTGGGGTGATGTCAAGCGGGCACGAGTGACGTCATCTCAGTCGCTTATTGAACAAGCACAGACAAGACCACGTTCATGGTGGGCACGTGTAATGGCATGTCCAGACATGTCCCGCGTGTCGTTTTTATTTTTTTACTGCCAGAAATGCAAGTCACCACGACCGATTGTAAATCTAAGGTACATCTGGCAGAGTTAGTAAATTGATTAGAAACGTCACATGGCATATATGAGACGATTGAAATCTGCACGAAATCATGGAAAAAACATCAAGTAAGTACATAATGCTTACATAATGCGAATAAAATCATTTTATGTTCTATCGATGCCAATAATGTACCCGGTACAACTAGCGTTATCAGAACGAATTCAACGAGATCCCAAATGTTAAAATTTCTCCATCCTATCAAGCTCTAGGAGGAACCAAAAAATATACATATATACAAATATATGATATCAAAAAAAAAATGCCTTTCTGAAGCAATCAGGTAAAAAAAAAGAAAAAAAAACTATTTTTTTCTACTAAATAATTTCAATGCAGAGATATAATTATATGTATACGTAACAAGCAGTAAGAAATCTAAAGCTCATAACGATGACTAAGCAATCTCTAATCGTTTTTTCAAGAGCACATGTAATAAATTTTTATATTATGAAACATGAATTGGAAAAACCCAAATAACATAAACAACAACCCACAAATTAAAAACAATTATAAGTTCCTTTCGCAACCACCATATTTTTCCGGGAGAAGGAAGGAATACGGTCTATGACAATATCACCGCTGCAGCTGCAGGTTCTTTGTGTTAACAAGCTTGAAGTAAATGAGGTAATATAATTTCAAAATACATTACTTGGTACATGGCCAGATATTTATTGTTACAAATCTCAAACACACAATTTAGTTTGGGATTGATTTTCTAAATTTACAAATATCCTTCGATGATGATATAGATTAAAGAATATGGTCGAAGACAAACGACAACAATACGACGATAAAATACACGTGACGAAGTTACTCGTAATTCCGAACCCAAGATAGGTTTAGTACCATAAGGTCAAAAAATCGTCAGAAGGGTAAAGAATGTTTCGATTTGTAAGACTAATATTATAAATGTGAATGTACTTGGTAGCTAGTTTGTTTGTTGCGTTTTCACGCCAAAACTACTCAACCGATCATCATGTAGCTTTGTACATATATTCTTAGAGGTATTAGATACGACATAGGCTAAGGCTTTTAACATATAAAAAAAATACGGACGCCAGCGAAGCCGCGGATAAAAACTAGTCTAATTATAACACTGATGCACTGTCTCTTTATCTAGCCACGTGGCCACTTTACAGCTCGGTAAGATTGCTAATATAATTAATACCGATAATTCCATATGCGTTGTAATTGACATTAGAAATTATCTATCAATGTAATAACGCAGACGAAATATCCATATTCGATCTGTTTTTGAAATTTACGGGACAGAAAAAAAGTAGAAAGTCTCCATCTTCCAGACATATCTTCCAAACAGACCTGGGAGGAAATACCAAGTAACAACTGCAAACAAACCGATTCTTCACAGAGATTTTTTTTAGATTATTGCTAACATGATCTTTACCTCTGATGACGTAAGTCATAAAGTATACTTCATATTGTTAATATGGAATAACATTGTCTTTTCCGGTGAGGGATTGATGACCCACGAGTGCAGATATGCTCAAGATGCGATTTGGAGCACTTGAATAAAACTGATTATCTTCTAGCGTACCCTCACGATTGCTTGATGGTAGAAGCATCCTTTACCTTACATCCAGACGGCATATTTTACTGATGTGCTTCATAGCAGACAGAAAGGGGGTACCTCTCCAAAAGCAG
This sequence comes from Calycopis cecrops, assembly GCA_001625245.1. Classification (NCBI taxonomy): domain Eukaryota; kingdom Metazoa; phylum Arthropoda; class Insecta; order Lepidoptera; family Lycaenidae; genus Calycopis; species Calycopis cecrops. The sequence continues at coordinate 87,826 of LUGF01050274.1, forward strand.
AATGTGGCATTAACAGTGGTTTCAACCGTTTTCAGCTGCGCAGCTGTCCGACGTACAACGGTCTGTATAAACTAAATATTACTTTTCCCTGCTTCAGAAATATAAACAAAACCGATGCAAAATTAAACAATTCTTCCGTTGGTTAAGTTAAAATAACATATTTTGCATATTTTGCATTTCTATCTGACTTTAAAATATTTTTACTGAATTCATAACTTCGTGATTGTCAGGGATAACGGGTCACACACCTGAAGCCTACTACATAACATTAATCCACATAGATTATTGTCCGATATTACAAAAATATGTTATCTTAAATTCACGATACAGCCAATATGGTCCTACTGAGTAATCACTTTTATCAGCTTTTACGATATCACACTGTCCACGCTGACGCCAGCTCGTGGTGTGGTGTATTCTTATGGTAAACCAAAAAGTTCTGGCTTCTATTTCTATGCACCAGGTTCAGAGTCATAAGGCCAAAACCAAAAGTAACCAGATCGCTGTCAGCTTTATAACTGACAGATATCTGTCGCTCTGGGATAAAGCTTCGGTTACTCAAGGCACCCAAAACCAAAAGTTATAGGTGTTTTCATTTTAGATTATATAACTGCCTACTAATGTAGCAGTCATCTTGGGGACACCGATGGCGTCACTGCACAATTATCATTTTTTATCTTATCTGTAATTTACAAAATAATTCTGACTCTTGCATTCCACAAACCAACTACCGCTTCAGGTATTTGATAAGGCTTCGTGTTTTGTGCCGTGTGGTGATAAAAAAAGATGGTAGTCATCTTTTAACTCTACTTCTATTCAACTACGGGAAGATCTTTTTTTCGTCAGGGCCTTCTTACCAGTTGTGGCAATCAGTGCTTCCTATCCTATGCGTCCACCGTTATGGCTCTCCACTGTGAATTTTGGACCGTGTGTTCACCGGCAACATTTATTTAAAGGGAACAACATAATTATGTGTCATGTGCTACTCAAGTGAAAATTGACTCTTCTTTCATTAACTTTTTTTGGCTTCTCGAAGGCAAACAACAAGAAAATCAGGTAACCAATCGTGATATTTACTTACGAATAATTTTCTCGTAATTAATAGGCTCGCCAAAAGAAAACCTACACAATTTATCTCTACTCGTACAGTTTTTATATTTTTCTTGGCGGCGATAATTAAGTTAATATATCTGATAGATAAATAAACCGACGGCCATGATTGTTATTGAAATACGTTCCTCCCTTCCTCCTCCTTTCAATGGGCCACCGGCTACTCACAATCCGCACGAAACGCGACGGCATAGTCACTTCACAGGTTCCGCTGGAGCACAGCATGGCGCTGCCTCGTTGCTACTGTCTGCAACAGGAAGGTTACGTGTGGGCTATTCTTATCAACAATTCAACAACAATCACGTGAATCAACATTTGTGTTTGTACTCCGCGGGCGTTTACAAACGGCACCTCTTGTGTCACACGAGCTGAATGGAAAACAACACGCATTGCTTCTCGAGTTGGTGAACGCAGTCATTTGCTTCATACAAGTCCTTTGCATATTCTGTGCCATATTACGTTGAGCTCTTGGGTTAGAATCTCTGTAGTGAAGGTATGAAAAAATAGACTGGTCGTAAATATACATGTTTTAGGACCATATTAAAGACTTGATACTTAAATTGTTTTTAAGACGGTATCCATGTAGAATGTCTATATGTAAAGAATTAGGTATATGACCCATCCACAAATATGCTTACCGCAATAAGTGTGAGTGTAAGTGAGGGAGTGGAAAGAGTAAGGGAAAAATCCAAGATGGCCTACATATGCAAATTTACGTTTAAGGTGTCAGCAGAATCGTTTGCGTGAATATTGAAAATGAATATAATAATTGATTGTAATTCTTACATAATCTCGATATATCTTCTTAAAAAGACTAGAATCAAACTGGGACCTTTTTTGGTATTGGGGGCCATATGAGAAATCGAAACCTTTTTATGAGTAGTATAAACATCTGCATAAATGTTAGTTTAGTTATATGTATAGTTCCTTCCTCTTTCTTACTTCTCTTCTCTCCCTTCTATGTGTATATATTTTTTTATTTTCTGAACTCCTTAAAACGGGAATGAACAAATACTCGCCGATAAACATAATATAGACTCGACATCAAGGTCGTCCATGGCGTATCATAATCATCGATCTAATTGACGATATTGTTATCGTATGTAGTGTCGAGTCATGGCGTTTCCATGGCGCCGCGCCGGGTACAAACACATTGGCGCATCAATAATTCACGAGCTACGTGAGACTCGTCATCTGGTTAATGGCTGCGGGTAGACGGACAATGTAGTCATTAGCAACGTTGACAGCAGAGGTGGGATCATTAATTCATAATAATCTATTAGCGTTGTTACATAACGTAAGTCTTACCCCATGTTAGGTAACTAGCGCTATTTACGTAATACTTTTTACATCTATATGATTATTATTTTTATTCAGATAAAAACCAATGATCTGCACGGGAATCGAGCCCACGACCGTGAGTGTTATGCACGCTATTGCGCCTATACAATGTCTTTACGCACGCAACCAGGAACCCCGGTGGCTCCCTGATACAGTTGGCAAGGGCTCGGTCCCTACGGCGTCGTGCCTGACTGGACTGGGATCCCATCCCGGCCCGACACGAGTGCGGAGGAACTACGGGAGGCGCATCAGAAAGCGTCTTCTTCGCTCCCCGACCGCCGTCGTCAGCTCTGTTTGTGCAATATTTTATTTAAATTTAGATTTTTTTAAATTTTAAAACCTTGTTGCTCATAATCGAATATCGGTGGACTCGATCATATAATTATCAAATAACATAATGGTACTATATGATTGACACCAGACAAGTTGCTACCATAAAAAGGTCAGGTAATCAAATACGCCATTAATGTTTCTGCAAGTCACGCCGCGAGCCATGCGGCTGACGTCATACGATAAGCGGCACGATATCTCGAATGGCTAGTTAATGCCAAGAGGTAGTAGGTACCAGTTTTCATTACAGCCGACATGATCGGAGAGGTACCTCTCTCTCACATAACACCACCATTAAATGACAGCTATGAGATCGCGTTTCAAGCGATTTGTGAAAAGGAACCTAGATCACTAGGGCGTTGGTGGTTATCGAGGGAGTTATCGAGGAGTAAGAAAGGCTTTTTGAGTGTTTCACTCGTTCGACTTGTATCTCTCATGAAACAATTATGGCCTGCGCGAAGAAAAAAGTGACGAGTATACTCCAGTCGCGTGTAAGACTTGGCGCACACATTTACGTATGGTCACGTGACATTCATCACCTTATCTTGGCATTAAAACTTAATTTTTAGATGCAACTCCCGCTTACGTAGGACCGGCGTGGTGTCAGCTATGCTGTCGTGTATTGTCCGGTCCGTTAGGTTAAATGTGCCCAGTGTTAGGGTAACATAGAGAAACTGGTTACCGGTGCCGACAAAACCAGTACGGGTCGGTACCGGTAATATTGCAATGTTATCGATAATATTGCAATGTTATCGATAATATTGTAATGTTATCGATAATATTGAAATGTTATCGTACCGGTAATATTGCAATATTATCGTAACCTGTTTCTCTACGTAAGCACCCTTACTGGCGTTATGGAAACACGTCGTACACCTTATGTTAAATCCGTCACATCGTTCAGTCCACTGCCCACATTCTCACCTCTTTATTCTCTATATTACATCAGTGTCAGCTACCTGATCTAGGGTTGGCTGCCATCTGACATCTCCAACCCACAAAGAATAAGCCCCATCCTAGGTTAGATCACTAACGCTTTTATGCACTGATGAAAATGTACCGAAATTTGCAAATTCATTGGTACATGGCGGGGTTCAATCCTGTACAATCGGCACGGAAGTCCGAATCGCTAACCAGTAGACCAGCGCTCTAAATCTGCATACATATGCTCGAAAACATGATCGTTCTGACTCAGTTCTAAAAAGATGATGAGCGAGTGATGATTGCCATACGCGAGCTACATGCGCCAACTCGTAGCTCCACCACTCCATCACTCGCGACCGGCGCGCCCCATCACCTCCGACATTGGATACGTGTGTGTGTGTTTACATCACGCCATTGGACGCTCGCCATGTGAACCGGCAGTTTACAGTCGTCGTGAGAAAACGTTAACACTTTTATACCCCACTGCGTCGCGCCATGAGGAGGGTAATGTGTTTGCGAACGTGTTCAATTTTTTTATCATATTTCGTTTAGGATAACTTACGCTCCACATAGCCAACTATGATATTATAATCAAATTTATTAAAATGTATTGCGGTATTAAATGTTTGTGGTCACATTTTTGTCTGCCCATTATTCGGAAAATTTGTATGTATATTTCTTATTCTTTCACTCAGAAACTCAAAACTGAAATTTGGCTTAAATTAACTAACAATTGTATAGCAATTTTTATATAATTTCACCTTTCTATATCACATTTTTAGAGGTTAAATTTCTAAAAATCCTTTCATAGTGCTCCTGAAAGGAGTTCATGTACAAAATATGAAGACTTTAGGTAACGTAGTTTCGACAATGCGTGGAGTACGATGATGATAAAGTCAGTCAAGTTTGGCTTTTATGTATATTATGTAAATGGACGTTATTCTGAACAATTAAATTTATGAAAAACAATATTTGAAACGTATTATTCTTACACATATGTACGTTTTGTGATTCTAAACTACATTTGGAAATACATCTGCTCGACTGTACCTACTAAGGACATTGTAGTGAAATACGCCGCGTCACTGTTACTGACGAGCCGTCACTAGTGCGCCTCTAATGTTGTCAGCTGGAAACTGCGCAGTGCGCTATGTACTTACTTTCTTATATAGATACTAGGCGTGGTCCGCGGCCCCACCCGCTCAATTTTTGTCTTAAGAGAATCATTACTTCCTTCTTGACTAAAAGTTGAAGTGTTTTTTACTTTATTCTCTATTCATACTAGCTACGCTCCGCGGTGTCACCCGCGTAAGTTTCGATCCCGCGGAAATATCCAGATGAAAAATAGATGTTAGCCGATTCCGAGAGCTACCCGATATGCACACAAAATTTCATTAGAATCTGTCTAGCCGTATCGGAGGAGTATGGTAACTAACACAAAGACACGAGAATTTTATATATTACTAGCTGCGCCCCGCGGTTTCACTCGTGTAAATTTCGATCCCGTGGAAAATAGAAAATCATCCCATAGGAACTTTTTTAGGATAAAAGTATGCTGTGTTAATTCAACTTACTCTATATGTGTGTGTCAAATTTCATGAAAATCGGTTCGGCAGTTTTTGCTACAACAACAACTAACATACAAACTTTCGCATTTATAATATTAGTAGGATAATATTCTAGAGATGAGCCAAATGCCATCCCAATCCGTTCATGTATCATCCGCATTTAGCATGTAACACTGCTCAACACACTAGTTCATCTCTTAGAAGGTAGAGTCAAATTTGAATTCGCGAGTACTTTTTAGGTTTGACAAGTTAGATCCATGCTTTACGCAATGTCAATTTTCGTAAATAAGCACGAAGCCAAGCCCTGTTTTTTTTTCTTTTTTTTTAGGGTATGTGGGGGCAAACGAGCAGCCAGAGCCATTTTCATGACTACCGATGCCCATAGATAGGTATCCATATAGAAACTACATATATGCGCTGCCCTCCTTTCTCCTTCCACTTCTATAGGCCACCGGCTACTTACACACCGCACGAAACGCGATAACACAGCTGTCACTTCGCTCGGTCGGTTCGGTCTCGTGTAAGCGAGAGGTACCTCCCCGGTCGTGCCGGCCCAATTCGGCTGCATGCGAGCATGCAGTGTGGTACCTCTTACTCAAAATCATTATCATGCTTATCGTGCGACACTCGGGAAGATTTATCGAAGTGTCGGAGCGGCGATCTCGCCTAATCCGACGGCAACGCTGTAATGACACTCAAGTCTCACGCGCGTCTCTGATCCATCATCATCGCATTTACTCCTCAAATATCTGAATGCTTTAGGGATCCTCTTTATCCTTACAGATGTTTTTTCTGCGCACCATTTGCAGAAATACTTCAAGCTCGTGCAGGTTTTACGAGTAGTCGTTTTTAGGGTTCCGTAGCCAAATTGCAAAACACGGAACCCTTATAGATTCGTCATGTTAGTCTGTCTGTCCATCCGTCCGTCAGTACTCAGTATGTCTACAATAAATAAATTATAAAATGGTTACTGAAACCATTTTTCGTAAAATCAATTGTTTGAAAGATAGACGCTTCGAAAGTGGAAAATAAGTGCCCCCCTCTAACTTTTAAAATAAGAGAGTGAGAAATCAAAAAAACATATATGTTGTAGATCTCAATGTAGACTTGCAACATCATCTGATTATTATACATTTTCAAAAAACGCCAATACAACTTTGTCGTTCATACAAACGCTATGAAAAACCAACTTATTTTTATAAATATTGGTACGGAACTCTATGTGCGCGAGTCCGACTCGCACCTGGCCGGTTTTTAAATACTGCGTAGTCCTTACTGTCGAATGACAAAAAAATATATCACTTCTAGTTTGTTTAACTTAATTGTTGCCATAAAAAACAACGATTCTAATAAGCTGTTTTATTGGTGTTAGCTCGCAGGGGCACCAGTTCTGACTTTATTATCAGATAGAAAAGAATATGTAACGTGTAGGTTGAACGTGTGTCTACATAGGAGAGGCACTACCTGCTAACTTTACGAAGGTAGTGCCATGCTGCATTGCCGCGGAATTGGGACACCACGGGAGGTACCTCTTGCGCACATGATACTGCCGTAGAGTAACAGCGTCGGGCATTTTGCAAGTCTTCAGTCGGAGGCCCTGGGGTTCTGGAGACCCTCCAAGACTTACTTGAAAGTTGATACTATGCAGTTGCTGTGGCCACACCTAATAGGACTATGGCACAGTACGGGCAGACGTAAAGTGACAGCTGATCTGCGGTGCGTGCGGTGTGTGGTGGCTCATGGAGGAGTGGAGGAAGGGGGGCAACGCATCTGTATGGCCTCTATGCGGATGTCTATGGGCGTGGGTAGTTTGTCGGTTGGCGGTCATTAAAATGTCTCCGATTGCTCATTTGTCCGCTTATACTTAAAAAAAAAGACGCGAACGTTCACAACGTCCGTTTTACTCGGACGAAGGGATATAGGTACTATACAGCTCTCCTATAACCTAGGTTTTTTCTTTTTGAGGGGAAATGCTTTACGCACTACCACCGGTCTGGGTGAGATCCGGTGGATGTGTGGGTGTGGCTAAGCCGAGTACTGCGTTCATATTGTCACGGTTACTGCTGCAGCTCTTCTATAACCGGTCACCGGTATTCAACTCTCCATTTCGTGCGTGGATTACATAAGTGATAAGGTGTTTGAAGGCCAAGTCCAAGAGCACGCAGGCAGCTGATAACCGTGACGATGATGATAGTTTATTGCAATACAGCCGCGCCCCGCGGGTTCACCCGCGTGCTACTCCTCCCATGGGAATGTTTTTTTGTTATTCCTCAGTGTAATCTATGTTTGTGTGCCGAATTCCATCCCCCAAATCGGCTCTTTACTTTTTGCGCAGAAGAGACGTAGAATACAAACTTTCGCAATTATAATTCTAGGATAGAATTACCTATAAATATAACCCGAACCCAGTTAATTTAATTAGTCCTCTGTCGAATAGCATTATAATCCACCAGGTATTTTTATATTCTTTTGATCGATTTCGTTTTTTCTGCAAGCATCTTATTCAATTTGTACATGTAGCATGTTCCATGGTATAACAGGCCCAGTTATAAAATCGTCATTACAACTTTAGGCAGGTCAAATACTTGTCCTATCGATTTTCCTATTTAATAATGTATAGGAGGGAGGGGGCGAACACATAGCCTCCCCCAGGTAAATTCTCTTTGAACCCTGACCTTCGGAAGCGTTTCAACAGATTGCGCAATATTGTGCAATACGTTCACGGGAAGATTCAAAAATAGAGTCTAGTTTTAACTCCAAGCGTTTGTATATATTTTACACAAATGCTCGGAGATAAAACTAGACAAGGTTATTAGCACGTCCACCATCACAGCCTGGAGTCCTATCTTTGGAGCCCCAAATTAACTGATGGAATCGTATTGCAGAAAGCTATTTGCAGGTTGTGTGGGATCATAATTCGAGACGTTGATTCGATTGAATCGTTGAAATGAATAATTTTATCTTTGACAATTTAATAATAAAAAAACCTATATAGAAAAGCCAAGTGGGCGTGAAATTACTGAGATGTAAATTTCTGAACCATTTACATTCTTTGATTAAAGTCAACTAATTGAGACAGAACATGACAATTTTTAGGGTCTAATTTTTCATTCTATAAATACAAAATCAATTATATTATAATTGGCAAAAGTGGAATGCTTTAGAAAAAATCTCGTATTTCTCGTGGTTTGCTGGTCAGCATGTTTAACCACAGATATGAGGTCCCGGGTTCGAATCCCGGGTCGGAACAAAAAGTGTTTGTGAGCACGTTATGCCGTCGTGTCGGTCATGCAGCTGGCTTCTCTCCGGTCGTGTCGGACGGCCGTCCCGTCTCATTGGAATATGAAAATTAGGGAATAGAGGATACACATGTTATTGCACGCAAGCTTGTGCATTATAACATGTCCTGCAAGTCGTTTGAGAGAGGCGGATAGACAGCCACGGGAGCACTGAAGCGAAGGCGAGAAGCTTGGGAGTAGCCAATGGCCGAAGGTGGGGTCGCGGCCATGGCCGGACGAGTGGAACCAGCGCTGGGGCAATGGGTAGGGAGGACTGGCCCTCGTTTCTCTACCCACTAAGCCCCAGCGGTGTTACTATTAACTGACCCCTAGGCTCTTCCCGGCTTGGGGTATGCGTTAATGCATTCCCCCTAAATGCATTCCGCTGAAAAATATAAGGTAGGTATCAAGGGTAAGGGCAAAAGTATAAGTAGACATCTTGGTTTTGGTAGAAAGAAGTCCTTGTTCAGGAGGCCCATGGAGGGAGGAAGAGCTAGGCGGACAACGCATCGATACTATAAAAACAATAATTAAGGCTATAAATGACGATATCTGTAACTGTGGGGTAAATGCATAGTCTCATAGATTCATTCATTCATATACGTTTTTTAAATATACAGTGCAATTGGTTGTACAGATTTGTATATGGACAACCACGGAAGGTAATCACTCCTAGCCGAAATACTCCTGCCGCGGAAATGTCTCTAGAGATTAGTGAACTGCCTAGGACGTATTATAGAGCACAATTGTGTGTGTGTGTGTCGGACGGCACGACCGGACAGATAAAACCATCCGCTGGACTGACGGCCCACCGTGCTCTCCGGGAACGGAGGTATAAAAAATTCCCTACTTCAGACTGTTAATAGAAACGTCAAGTTCCCCTGTACCCTTTTAGACCGACCCCGGAGACGAATACGAGACCTCACGACCTTTTATTGGTAACGCAGGGAAATATCTTTACGTACGCTACTCAGGAGCCCGGGTGGCTCCACCGGGTACAGTGTCTGGCTCGGCAACTGATTTGCCCCTATCGGCTGGTCCCATTGCTGCGACGGATCACGCCACGCCGGTGGTCTCAATCCATGTCACCATCTGCTAATTCAGGGGGACGGGTGGAGGACCTCCGACATTGGCTGACTCCGACCGCCACCCAGGGGCCAACCTTCAAACGGCCGCAGAGGACAAACCGAGATTCCCCTCCTCCCGCGAACTCTTCTCCATGGACGCATCCTGAGTGGGCCCTAGAGAAGCCCACTCTGAACGTCCCCTCCTGGGATCCCGCTTGGCTTCACCGTGGTGGCTAAAACCACGGTTACTACGGCCACTCACCATGACAAGGTGGAGATCCGTCGAGGGGGAGGAGCTCACGAACATGCTTACCACTACACCAGGAGGCACTTAGGGTTGAATCATCGACCGTTCTTACTTGTTAGACAAAATCCACAGTCGAGGGAACCATGATTTTCCTTGTGCCAATAATATTAATATTATGGTAACAGTGAAGTAAAATATTATCGCAAGGCGTCTGTTCATATACCACTCATATTATTTCTATAGCACAGTTTAAATATTATATATTTCTTATTTTCAAAACATACTCATGAGTTTTGGTAAAGTTAGGTGCGTCCACATTACTCGAGCTGCCTCACGAGGCAGTTGCCGCGTGAGGCAGCTCGCGTGATGCTTCAGACGAGGCAGCCGCGGACGAGCGACCGAGTGGCTGTGCCGTCGCGAGTCGGTGGGGACTGC
>LUGF01050277.1:2154-18305 GCA_001625245.1 Calycopis cecrops
GAGCCGCAACAGGTGTAAAGTGTTCGCTTTTTATGGGGCATGGAAACAATGACGCTCACCCACTTACCGAGCTCTCATGGGAGAATACACCATGAATATGTTTGTAACAGTAGTTTTAATCGTTTATGGACTTTGTGTGAGATAACGGGCCAGGCGTCATAATCAGATCTACGAGCACTGTTGGTGTTCCATGAAGACGATCTCTCCTGACACTCACACCCCTGCTACTGCACGTATATAGTCATTAGTCGATCAAAACTTAGTCCTCTCGCAGAGCCGATAGAGAATTACTTGATACTATTCGTAATAAATACCTCATAAAAGAAGACAATTTTATGACATAATGACGCTAAGGTGGATCGTGTCCCTCTATCGCTGTTTTGTTCTTCATAAACATATCGATCTCGATCGTGCATCTATCGATAGATCGATCGTCCATAAAGTATGTATAACTAGATTCCGCACGCGGCTTCGCCCGCGTGGATTTCGGACTTCAAAAATTATTCAAAATTTTAACTTATTATGTTATTCTGATATGAAAGCTATATTAATGTAAAGTTTCATGAAAATCCGTCCAGTAGTTTCGGAGATTAGCCCGAACAAACGGACAGACAAACAAAAAAATTAAAAATCATAGAAAAATCCGACTGTCGCCTCTTATACCAACACGTGCCGACCGGATGAATCCTTTCATTCTATTTAAGGATGTGCCCTTTTATCCTTTTGTTACACTGTCATTTTTTTAAGTTGTTAGGTACTTAGGTGTACAAATTAGGTTCACATGGGCGCCGGCGGCATTTTAGCCACAGAGAGGGGGTGTATTAATAAAGGAGACGTATTTTTCTAGAGCCCTCGTAGCCATTCGATGACATGGGAGACGAAGAGAGGCCCAATAACAAATTGTGTCGGGCATCTCTTCAGTCTTCGCCCAATACAAGCTGTATTGGACTCCTCATCGCCTCCAAAGCCTAAATTCAGGTCCGAAAAATACCTGTATTGGTTTAGCCATATGCTTATATGTCGGTAATTAGGCTTAAGCACTAAGGACTCTGATAAAGAAACTAAATAATACAATAAAATAATGTTGACTTGAATCAAAGCGTTTGAACAAGATGGAGACCTAAAGATAGGTAGATACTATCAATGCATTAGTTCGTTTCGTCACAGTAGACCAGTGAAACCGGTAGTCCTATGACAACTGGCGCTCATGACCTAGACCTGAATATGGAGTGACGTACACTCCTCTTTCTATTGCGCACTTTCGCCATTCAACCAGTACCTGTCAGCAACAAGGTTTCTGACGACCATTGTGCCTCACCTTTGACCTTATCGCGTGTTCTGAAAGGAGTATTCACTGTTTATTAAAAGTCACGTATATTTAATTATTTCTCTTAATAATTATGAAAAAATGGTCTGAAGGGTGCGAAGCCTCCCCACGTCTATATAAGTTATGCGGATATCTATGGGCGATGGAAGTTCCGACTGCTGAATTTGTACCATACCAGCTGGGATTTGACAATTGTTTTTTTTTCTTCTTAACGGTTCAAACGAGCACACTTGAGTCCTAACACATAAGGTGCATGTGTCGTGTGCTTAACCACAAAGCCCCCAGCCAACAAATTGTAATTTTTATTTTCCACGGGCCGGTTGGAATGTTAAAGTACATAGGCACACAATGGAATAGTCGTGGCGTATTAAATATCGTCAGTTCTTAACACCACAAGGCAATTATAAATACACCATCGTCATTTTGATCAACAAAAAATAATTTATAGACTATTCCTGCTACTTTTGATGATGATCATTCAACTTGGGCACCAAAAATAGGCCCAAATATGAAGGCATATCTTGAATGTGAATCCGCAGGGCGCTTCTAGTAAATAATAAATAAATATGTACTGTCTTTGATTATATGTGTATATAATCAAAGATGTACTGTATAATATTGTATGTAAATTCATAGCACCTACCACGGTATCTAGGCCGAAGGACGCGTTAAAATAATTAAATATTATATTCATTTTATTGTATTGTTAAGCAGTTCAATGACATTTTATATTTCCATATATTATATTTAGTATTCCATATATATGTAGTTCTTTATTGTGACTGTCTGAAATAATTATTTATTATAAATTTATTTTATAATAATATTCTGTAGTGGGCCCCTGCCAGGCAGTACCCACATGACGACCCTGCTAGGATCCTGGCAGGGTCTTCATGTTCTGTCCATGGCATTGCAGTGTTATAATTAAAAAGGCGACTGCACTTGGTAAAGGAAGCTTATTAACTTCTTTCAATATATTACTAGGCCCAATAAAATGCATCTCTAGCAATAAACTTGATTGATTGTTTGTATTCAATAATAATCAATGAAGTAATGATTGTAAACGAGCAGATGGAACCCTTTGGTGAGGACGCCCTTAAATACCCGCTTAGATTCTGTAAGTGGTGTCGGCATCGAATTGGGCTGGCACGACCGGGGAGGTACCTCTCGCATATACGAGACTGGCCTAAGTGTCAGTTGTGCTATCGCGTTTCGAAGGAGGGCAGCGCATCTGTATAGCCTATGTGTGGGCTATGGGCGTCGGTAGTCATGAAATAGCTCCAAGTGCTCGTTTGCCCCGCTATACCATAAAAAAATAAAGATGTTATCAAGACTTCATGCTTTCCTACCGTCTACCGCCTTCCCTATAATGGGCTCTAGTGAAGATTGCATTCCTCAAGAAATGCTTTACCTGTCACTACGTGTTACCGGGAGGTACCTCTACAGCCGTGGGCGACTAGTGTACAGACAGCAATGACACTTACAAAATACATATCTAATATATAAAATTCTCGTGTCACAGTTTTCGTTGCCATACTCCTCCGAAACGGCTTGACCGATTCTCATGAAATTTTGTGAGCATATTGAGTAGGTCTGAGAATCGGTCAACATCTATTTTTCATCCCGATATTCCCACGGGATCGAAAGTTACGCGGGTGAAACCGCGGGGCGCATCTAGTAAAAGTATATAAACATTTGACAATGCACTACAATGCAATACGATGCGGGTAAAACCACTGGCGCAGCTAGTGATAAATAAAATACCACAGACAGTTGTTTTATGGTGCGGTTCGCAGTCTGCCGCCCAGCCATGGGAAATAGTTTATGGTTCATTAGTCCTGGGTCCTGGTTTTGTGGAGCTACATTTACACGGTTACACTGAAATTGCTTGAAAAAAAAAGCTTTTTCACCTATTTATGATAGTCAATTTTAAATTGAACATTTTAAAATCATTTGCACGAGTACCTATGAGCACGAAATAGACGCCATTTGGTGTCCACCGATGCCCACAAATATCCGCATATACGTTGCCGTCCTCCCAACCAAACCAAGATCGGGCTAGATCAGCACGAATCGCGATTTTTATCTTATAATAAGTGCTACCAACGGAAGACCAGCGATGGTATAAACCAGTCTTTCCCAAAGTGGGCGATAACGCCCCCTTGTGGGCACTAGATGCTCAGAGGGGGCGGTAAGGGGCCAGAAACGACATAATTGTCTTTGAATATCAAGGTGCAATAACTAATAAGGGGGCGATACGAAGTAACTGATTTTCAAAGTGGGCGTTAGACGAAAAAGTTTGGGAACCTATGGTATAAACTGATAATATACTAAGTTCGAACCAATTTGTTTTTTTTTATAGCATAATGCGGCAAACGAGCAATCGGAGCCATTTTCATGACCGACGTCCATAGACATCCGCATAGAGGCTATACAGATGCGTTACCTCTTTCCCTCCTCCTCCCACCATAGGCCACCACATACTTACCCAGCGCACGAAACGCGACAACACAGCTGCTGTGGCTTTAGAGCCTGTCCAGATTGAGCGAATTACGCGCGTATTAGGCCTGACTACAAACAATTTAACGAGGTGGTCGGGGTTCAAGGCCCTCACGAGTCGTGTTTCTTTTTTTATGTCTTTCTTTTTTTACATTATTATGTTGCACATTAAATATAATAAAAAAGTACTGAACTATATTTATTACTATTTACTAACTACGTGTGTGAAATTTTGAGGGACTTGAAACCCGACCACCTCGTTATATATTGTTTGTAGTCAGGCCTAATACGCGCGTAATTCGCTCAATCTGGACGGGGTCTTACACCTATCTCGTGTAAGCTAGAGGTACCTCCCCGGTCGTGCCGGCCCAATCCGGCGACATGCATGCATGCAGCGTGGCCACTACCTCTTGTTAAATTGTGTTGATGATGTTTTCCGGTTATATTAAACATGATTCTGGGAATTTTGTAATTAGATATCCTTGTTTTATTATGTCATGATGGCGCAAACAAAAAGCTTTAAGCATTCTGCTTTAACGTCATCATCAGTTGCGTACTCACCGGTGACATTCGGGCTTATAGAACTTATTTACTTATTAGCTGCGCCCCGCGGTTTCACCCGCGTAAATTTCGATCCCGTGGAAAATAGAAAATCATCGCATGGTATTCCATAGGAAAAAATTTTCGGGATAAAAAGTTAAGGATAAAAAGATCTTATGTAGGTATTAATCCAAGTTACCTTCTATGTGTGTGCCAAATTTCAAGAAAATCAGTTCAGCCGTTTTTGCGTTAAGGAGTAACAAACAAATAAACATACAAACTTTCGCATTTATAATACTTATTAGTAGTATAAGCGGGCAAACGAGCAATCAATCAATCACCTTTAGTTTAGAACCGACGCTCATAGACCTCGAGGCCACCGGAAACGAACGAACCGCACCAAACGCGACAGCACAGCTGTCATTGAGGAAGAGATGTCTCCCATGCCTGCCCAGTTCACCGACTCGTTTCGTTGTACCTCTTACAACTCTGCCTAACAAAGGCAATCCCACAATCAGAGACAGCGTAGCCAAAACTTCACACCGCTGCCATCGACTTCGATTGGTAAGAGGTAGTGCCACACTGCATGCTTGCATGCAGTCGAATTGGGCCGGCACGACCGGGGAGGTACCTCTCGCTTACACGAGACCGGCGTGAAGTGACAGCTGTGCTGTCGCGTTTCGTGCGGTGTGTAAGTAGCCGGTGGCCCATGGTGGTGGGAGGACAAAGGAGGGCAGCGCATCTGTATAGCCTCTGTGCGGATGTTTCATGTGGGCGTCGGTAGTCATGAAAATGGCTCCGGCTGCTCGTTTGCCCTCCTATATCATTAAAAAAAAAATCGACTCTGGAGCACACAGTTCAACAGTGCTTTATACAAAAATATGATACGAATAGTTGCGCACGCGCAGCCGCAGACTACAAAGCTTCCGAGAAACACGTAACTTGTAAGGCGCCAAAAAACTAGGGCCATTAAGACTAACAATGGCGGACTGCTCACTCGGTTACACGACCAATTGTTACGTCACATGGACCACATGTTCAATGGTGTCTCTTCTTATTGTTAGGCAAGTAACGCCAGGTGCCGTGGCTTACGTCTCCGGCTGTGTGGGCAGCTGGGCTGGTGCGACATGTAATAGATGATCGCTGGTGGTTCTTTATTTCTGGTTAATCGTTACAAGGATCCAAAGTATCGTTTGCTCCTAGCGAGAATGGCTATGCGGGTCCTAAATGAATAAAAGGCTCCAACTGAAGTACTGACAACAGACGCAGAAGTTATATATCATGAATTGGTGGCCCATGGAGGTGGGAGGAGAAAGGAGGACAGCGCATCTGTATAGCCTCTATGCGGATGAGTGTGTTTGTGGGTGTCAGTTGTCATGAAAATGGCTCCCGACTGCTCGTTTGCCCTCCTATACCATAAAAAAACATGAATTATGATGCAGACATTTCGCACTCCTTCTCCCAAAACGAGAGAATAGCTGTCACGTGGTGTGAGTACCTCCGCGACCGAGGCGGTCGTTTCCTGGAGCTTCTCATCTTACCTACTATTGGAGGGAACGCGCACCACAAGCAAAACGGGTTTAATTCGTCGCCATTGTTAGGTGCGTGGGAGATGGCTGCTACCCCGAAACATTTGCCTATATTTTTACTTTTATACATCATCACAACATGAGGCCCGCTGAGTTTGTTTCGCCGGTTCTTCTCAGGACAGGGCTAGGGTTGGACCAGTGGTAGATTCAATTGTTGACGTTCAAAAAGTAATTCCTGTTATTCTATTTTGAGTAAAAACTTTTTTATGTTCATATAAGTCACGTCAGTCAAGTCAGTCAATAAGGCCCGCGCATGCTGCTCGCAGTTACGCACAGCATTAGCATGTAATCGGCACTAAGTGGCGAAGGTTACGTGTCCAAGGATCGTGATATAAGCAGACAAGTGAGCAGTGTGTGAGAAACTCCATATTCACTTCCGCAGCTCGTGTGAACATCGGGTATGTTACTAAATAGCTACATATATTATACATATTGTCTAATGTACAAAAATACTAGCTGTTTCCCCCCGGTTTCGCCAGCGTAAATTTCGATTCCGTGTAAAATAGAAAATCATCCTAAATAGAATCCCATAGGAACATTTATCCTGTGTTAATCCAAGTTACTATCTATGTGTATTCTAAATTTCATGAAAATCGGTTCAGCAGTTTTTGCGTGAAGGAGTTACAAACAACCAAACAAACATACAAAATTTCGCATTTTTAATATTAGCTTTGATTGTATAATATCAATATTAGTAGGATAATAGGAAACTCTTCATATTGAGTTCTGGTTACCCTATAGCGTTTCGCAGACGCCGAGGTGTCGTGTCGCTAGCAGCTCCGAGATACGGGTCATCACTACGGCGGCCGAAGGCTCTCGGAGTGGTTTTTAGTAGCAGCAATTAATGCTGAGTCCGACACACCCTTCTGGTCCACCCAGTGGTTGAACGGTGCGGAAAAGCATTTTCTCTGCGGAACAAAAAAAATCGTTTTTCAGGTTCGGTTAGAAGTAAGAAATCGAGTGAACTACCTAGTTAATACTTTATTAGACCTGTGAAAAGGGCCCTAGGTTTTACCAAATAGCTCGAATAGTAAACACTATCCGCCTAGTATTTACGCAATAGCTTTGGGTGGCAAAATTGGTTGCACGTATTAATTTCCGTTCAGCTGTGATAAGATATTGCTACATAATTGCATTAAACCTTCCTCAATACACGCGTTTTTTATGCCATAAGGGGGCAAACGAGCAGTGGGAGTCTTTTGATGACAACCGACACCCATGGACGCCCACATCTGCATGATTGTTATGCTAATGCTCTGCCTTCCTTCTCCCATCTAATTGGCCCTAAGACATGCATGCAATTTTCTAAACATAATAAAGTTAAAGTCTGTGGAAGATTCGAAAATAATTTGGCTGGGTATACTTGGATACATGTTCCAAGTAATAGTAGTAATTTTATTTGTTCATTTGACCGAGCATCGCGTGAGAATGGCTGAACGGATTTTGATGCACCTTTGCTAATTTGTTGAGAAAATATCCGACCATTACGTAGGCTGTAAAAGTAATGAGCGATTCGCTTTGGGATATATTTCGCGTGTGAGACCGCGGGGCACAGCTAGTCAGTCCGAGGGGGTGAGGGGTACACACGCTAGGATCTGCGTTTGCGCAAGGCGGCCATACTTGTACCATATGTGTAATTGCCATGTCGGATATATACAGGGTGTTCAAGCGCGGTCGATCCGCTTAGATGCTAGACAATGATAGTTATACTTAGTTTCATTCGTGCATTGTCGCTGAATCGATCTTGAGGCACTTAGTAAGAGGTAGTGCCACATTGCATGCATGCATGTAGCCGAATTGCACCGGCACGACCGGGAGGCACCTCTCGCTTACACGAGACCGGCGTAAAGTGACAGCTAACTGTCGCGTTTCGTGCGGTGTGTAAGTAGTCGGTGGCCCATGGAGGTGGGAGGAGAAAGGAGGGCAGCGAGGATTGCTCGTATGCCCTTAAAAAATAATTAAAAATATCTTCAAGTAAGTAGGTATCATGATACATGTTGGTCTTAATGTTGGATAATGCTTTCCTTTTTTCTTTTTCTTTTTTTTTATGAAATAAAAGTAGACAAACGAGTAGTCGGATCCATTTCCATGACTACCGACGCCCATAGGCATCCGCATACACGCTATACCGATGCGCTGCCCTCATTTTTTGGCCCACCACTCGTTGCCACCGCTGCTACTCCTGTGTCGCCCGGATCGACAGCGGCAACCACACTTGACCCTTTGATATGATCGCAGGGAGCCCGAGGGAAAAGCTAAATCTGTCTTGGGACCCGCAACGAATTTAATCAGAAGAAAGTAGGAGAAGTAGGAAGTAATTCCAATTTACACCTCTTACAAAATATTACATATCATAATTTAAACAGTCATATGCAGGATATTAATCGGCTTTTTCATTAAATTTCGGTTGCAACAGCACCTGTGTAAGGGACAGGTGTGACGCTGGCGAGGGGTGGACTGTAACGACAGTAATCATGGGAGGCATGTGCAGGGCTTTCACGTTTGCGTTGTAAAAAATGCATTAAAGGTATAATTACATTACCAAAATTTAATAGGACGTGATGAGGGAAATTGAAACGTGGCGTGTGTTGTTAAGGTCTAGTTTCGCGTCTTTACAATAGGCTGTCTGGTGTGCGGTTATTATTCATATCCTCGACTCCTGTGGATATCATTTAACTCGAAAACTACCTTTTTATAGTATACTAGCTGCGCCCCGCGGTTTCACCCGCGTAACTTTCGATCCCGTGGGAATATCGGGATGAAAAATAGATGTTGGCCGATTCTCAGACCTACTCAATATGCTCACAAAATTTCATGAGAATCGGTCAAGCCGTTTCGGAGGAGTATGGCAACGAGAACTGTGACACGAGAATTTTATATATTAGATGTTTTAACACCCATGACTTGGGTGGGAACTAAGATTCGAACGTGCTACCGATGGCAACATGCAGGCGTTCCACCACCACGTTTGTCAACTGCGTTTGCTACTTACCACAACTATCAGACATCGAAAGAATTTAGACTAACGTCGCTCCGCGGTTTCGTCGACATAGTAGCACTGCTCCTCTTGGTCGTAACGAGATGGTATATAGCCAATACTCTTTCTTGATAAACAGGCTATGAAATACGGATAGAATTTTGAAAACTAGGCCAGTCGTTCTTGAGATTATCGTCGTACAAAATCGTCCTACTTCTACTTTATAATATTAGTACTTACATATTTTAAAAAAAGAATAGGTAGGTATAAGGAAACCGACCAAGTGCGATATAATATACCAAAACATATCTAGTATATGGTATTTGCTTGTATTTTCAGTATTTTTTAGTATAGCGTACGTCTGAGAAAATTTCAACTGGTTAAATATCACGGTTCATGAGATCTGCCTGGTGGCTGATGGACGGACGAGACCAGTCTTAGTAATTTCATCCGTTTTGAGATATGGAACCCAAAAATGGGTAGAAGTAAAACCGCGGGGCGCGCCAATCTGTTGTAATATTTAGAACACGCTGTATATCAGTGGCGGACTTCACGGAGCCCCGCGCTGAACGTATCATCACGAAGCATCATAACTTTGTGAAAGTAACCTTATTTATTGGTCTGATGAGCAATTTAGCTTTACTTAGCTCGGTACTAGGTACTGCCGTTGGGCCGGGACGACCGGGGAGGTACCTCTCGCTAATACTGTAACGGTGTGAAGTGACAGCTGTGTTGTCGCGTGTAAGTAGCCGGTGGACTATGGAGGAGGGGAAGAGGAAGGAGAGCAACGCCTCTGTATACCTCTTTGGGGGGATACCGCTGTCGGTGGTCAAGAAACTGTCCCCGACTGCTCGTTTGCCCTTCTATACTTTAAAAAAAGTTCTTTAGGATGGATTTTACGAATGAATGTGCCAGAAACGTCACAGCTAATTTATTTATTAATCTTACTTTTGGGATTAAATTTAATTACTTAAATAGTAAAGAGAATGTTAAACAAATGTTGAATTTCTTAGAGTAGTTACTTGTGAAGAAATAACGTTTGATGTCTTTGCGTAAGCGGCCAAGGCCCGTGCGAGGTCGCTAATGGATGAAATAATTATGATAGGTATTTAGGAATACCGCGGAGGTCGATGACCTCGCATTGCCTTTACTAGATCACTTTAGGTGTACAGTTTGAAGTGAACGATGTTGCAAACGAGCAAAGTTTGTCAATAGTAAGAGTACAGACATATATAGTTAAACTAGCTGCGCCCCGCGGTTTCACCCGCGTAACTTTCGATCCCGTGGGAATATCGGGATGAAAAATAAATGTTGGCCGATTCTCAGACCTACTCAATATGCTCACAAAATTTCATGAGAATCGGTCAAGCCGTTTCGGAGGAGTATGGCAACGAAAACTGTGACACGAGAATTTTATATATTAGATATTTCTGTAATGTATTGTCTGTAAGAGATAGTGACATGCTGCATGGCAAACCAATTGGGCTGTCACGACCGGGGTAGCTCTCGCTTACAAGACACCGCAGTGACAGCCATGCTATCGCATTTCGTATGCTTTCTAGGACTTCCGGCGGCCCATCGATGGTGTGAAATAATGCAACATGTAATAACTAACTTATATGATTATCATAAATACGTAATATATTATTTTTGTAGTGTTTATTATACTAATACATTTACATGTATATTTTATAATGTGTTATCCAACGACCTTTTAATGTGTTTATGGAGGATGTGCTTCTCTGTTAAATTATTATGAATAGTAATTATTATTAATTAATATTTCGTCATCATCACCTTGATTAATAAACAACCTTCACGGGTGAGAGCACAGAAATTTTATTTAAAAAAAATCGTGTCAGGCGCTAGAGTTACGAACACTATTTTAAAGTGAAAAGTGTGCGCGTTACGGCCCGGCGACAGACACAGCAGCGCGAATTGCGGCGCGGTGAGCGGATCGTCTGTCTCTCTCTCACTCGCGCGTCGAGTATCGAGTGAGAGAGAGACAGACGCTCACCGCGCCGCAGTTCGCACCGCTGTGGCTGTGGCATGGCGCATAGTGCGGAAACAATAAAACGCGAGAGGATAGCCCTCGAAAGCGCGCTCAAGGATAACAAATAATGAGGAGCTCATTTCATGTCGGCGTAAGGCTTTACCATCACGTCAGCTTGATGCAGGCGCCTAAACATCTCCCCAGGAGATGCTGCCACCTTGTCGTGGTGGATTGCGTGCCTCTGTGATCCCCAAGACTATGCCGAACAGGAGCTCGAGAAACAACAGCTCAACTGATAGGTGTTTCACCCATCCCTCTGAATCAGCAGAGGGGGCGGTGTGGATTGGAACGAGTGGCGGGTCCAATTTGGACAGTGGTGGCGTGATCCTTCGGTGCACGGGGTCAGGACGGGAACCTGACTCCATTGCACGGTTCCACGTCGTAGTAGGGACTGTGCAGAGGTAGCCAGAGAATCGCCAAGGTGAAGTCTGGCCTCTTCGCAGAGCTCAGTTTGTCGCTGGAGGATTGGATTAGATCCTGTTGCTTGCCGGGATCCAGGATCCTCCAATTATAGCGGCTAATCGCAGGCAGGTATGACAACAACAACAACATTCTTCCTTAAAGGGGAATTAATTATTTAATGCTAAAAATAAGTAAAAATATTACTACTACTATAAAAAAAAACCGGCCAAGTGCGAGTCCGACTCGCACACCGAGGGTTCCGTATGAATGGGAAGAACATTCCAAACGTAATGCATGATTTTCAAGACCCTTTTCTCTAAAACGCGTGAAAGGATTAAGCTGAAATTTTTGTCAAATACGAAGGTCAGTTACGTCTTGATGCCTTGAAAAAATCACACTTCTAAGTTACCGAAATAAAAAGTTATAGCCTGAAAAATTCGTGCCGCAACCGTCTAGACGGTTGCGGCACACATTTTTATCAGGCGAATTAGTTATAAGTTGATAATGATTTTTCCAATGATCTACATATAATTTACTAGTTTTCAGATTTATTCCTATATATGTGCTATAAGTTCTTACTTCTTGCCAAATTTTACAACTCCAGGTCAACGGGAAGTACCCGTAAATTTTAGCTTTTCGACAAAGTACGTTTTCATACAAAATTTGTGCATAATTGGCTATAACTTTTTATTTCGTTAACTTAGAAGTATGATTTTTTCAAGGCATCAAGACGTAACTGACCTTCGTATTTGACAAAAATTTCAGCTTAATCCTTTCACGCGTTTTAGAGAAAAAGGTCTTGACAGACGTACAGACAGACGGACAACAAAGCGATCCTATAAGGGTTCCGTTTTTTCTCTTTGAGATACGGAACCCTAAAAATAATAATATTACTTACTTATTTTTTTTTATGTAAATATCTCCAACTGTCTGTTTGCCCCCCCCCTATAATAGGGGGCAAACAAGCAGTTGGAGCCATTTTCATGACTACCGACGCCCATAGACATCCGTATAGAAACTACACTGATGCGCTGCCTTTCTTTCTCCTTCCACCTCTATAGGCCACCGGCTACTTATACACCGCCCGAAACGAGACAACACAGCTGCCACTTTACGCCGGTCTCGTGTAAGCGAGAGCTACCTCCCCGGTCGTGCCGGTCCATGCAAGCATGCAGTGTGGCACTACCTCTTACTAAACTTATTTGTCCCCCATTGATATAAAAAGCCCAGAAAGAGCGAGGTGTGAAGTTCAAAAGCGGACACCGTACGATAATAATATCAAAATAGAAAACCGTACATCATACAATACCAAACATACAAGAGCATAAATCAGAGGCGTCGCAATCGGCAGGCTACACTGCGCCCGCACATCCAAAAACACACCCTATCCCCTCATCGTAAAGTACAAAATTGAATGCGGACTGACATAACGGATGCCCTTAGCTGCATCCACTTAGGCCTTATGCCCGTGGCGTAAAGTTCGAATTCGCGTAGCAGCAGACGCCACCAGCTTGATACACTACTCTCAGGCTTTATCCCCGTGGTGTAAGGTTCGTTTTAGCGTACCAGCGCGGACTGACATAACGGATGCCACCAGCTGCATACACTTCTCTTAGCCCTTATCCCCGTGGCGTAAGGTTCATATTCGCGTGCCCCAGCAGTGATTCACCAGCTAATCTGAACAGTCACTCTGTAACCACGTCTCGACTTGAACTGTTTGTATTGGCAGCGTCGAAAACCAGCTCCCGTGGCGGTTGACAACGGTACGTAACAGCTGATGCAATATCTCATTTTCGACCCCCACGCTATAAGGGGTGGTAATAATAATAATGTCGTCCTAGCCGATTTCGGCTACGGCGGCCGTCTATATAGACGTGCCAACCGCGCAGGACATATTATAGTGCACAAGTGTGCGCGCAGAAACAAGTGCACTCTCTATTCCCTCACTCTCATATTCCGATGGGACGGCAGTCCGACACGACCGGAGAGAAATCAGGCGCAGGACCTACGGCTTAACGTCCTCTCCGAGACACGGGGGTGTAACACCGCCAACTTCCTGACGCCGGACTGTTATTAGAAATTGAAAAATCCCTGTAACAATTTTCGGTCCGACCCGGGATTCGAACCCTGGACCTCACGTCTGTGGTTGAACACGCTTACCACTAGACCACGAGGCAGTCAGTCAGCCTCTTAAGGGGTGTTATAAGACTTATTATATTGGCTTATTGTAGATCTTTTTTTCTTATTGTGTCTTAAGTTTTAATTAATACAGTTATTGCATCTCCTAGATATATTATATACAGGAGTAAATCTTTGAATCCTAATAATAATGGAAGTGGTTTTGATTAAAAACAAAATAGGTGAATAGTTTACGAGGGACAACACAATTTAAAATAATAACTTTGGTCTGTATGTATGTGTGTTCGTGCACGTTATGTAAAAGTCCTAAATGAAGTTGGATTTGACTTCGAACGGGCACAAGCCTCGTCTTATACAATTCTTAGAAATAGAAAAAACTTTTTTCAGATTCTTATATGGGTACAAAAATATTATCTACTAGTCGACCCGACAGCCGTTGTCTTGTCATTGTTGGAAATATGTTGTCATGGTAACGTGTAATGTTATGTGGCCGAATTGTTAATCCGTTATTTTGCCCTACAATATCCCAAATGTTACCGAGGACTTAATACCTATGTCCTATAATATAACAAAAAAAATCATCAAAATCACAATCAAATCACTTTACATTCAAGTGTAAAGTTAAAAAAACACATAGAAATGGCTTCTTCATTTAGTGAACGAGAAAAACTCAGCTGGTTGTGTTGATATATTTATTTGAGCGTTCAAACATTTATCGTGGCCATTTGACTCGGTGGTGCATTCCTGTGTCCAGAGGCGACTTGGCCGGGGGCCAGCGCCCGGGAGCCCTGACAATATGCGTGCACTCCGCGATCCTTATCTTTAGTGGCCTTTTAATGTTCCCCGTAACCGAGCTACTTGAGACGAAATATGGAATCTTCTGGATAAATACGTTGAGATAAGTGTGAAAAACATGGAGGAATCTTTTTAAATTCTTGGAAAGCGTTTGGAAAACGTTTGTGCCGCACGACACACACGGTTATGTCCGTTTTGTATTATTTATACACTAACTGGTGCTTGCGACTTCGTTCGCGTAGCGTAGTAATATTATAATCCAAGTGATTTTTTATTGTTTGCCTGCAGTGTGCCGAAATTCTGATTTCCCGTAGGAATGAGCGATTTTACCGTAGTAAAGAGTGTTTTTGATGTGGACCAGGCTTACTATCTATAACCACAAAAGTTTCATTAGAATCCGTCCAGTACTTTCGGAGATTAGCCTTGACAAACAGATAGACAGACCGACAAAAAATAAAAAACATTGGAGTGTTCTAATACTAATTTAACATCGCCCCCAATTCGTTTTTCGTAAATATATTCAATGTACAGACACGAATGCTCTCGACAAAATTGATGAACTAGCGATAGAGAGAGAGATAGGACCAGTGGCGAAAATACAGGGTGGTCGGCAAAATGCCACGGACACCCGGCCTGAAGGGGCCCCCGGTCTGAGGAGAATCCCAACAAAAGAAGCTTTATGTTCATAATTCATCAGATGGGCCCCATCCGATAAATTTGCCGTCTCGAACGGTATAGTTACGCCACTGAATACAGTTACAAGGCTACGATTACTCTATATTGGTCATCTCTTCGCTTCCACAGCATGAATTCAGCTCCGAAAAAATAACTAAGTTAGAAATAACGCAAACGATCTAAATTTAAATTATTAGAAATAATATAATATATATTTTTTGCATATTTGGGATCAGTATCGATTACTGAACACCCTCCTCCAGTATATACAGTTTTTTAACTGTCAGCCTGTATAATAAAATATATGTAATTATTTTGATCCTAAAAAAAACGAACAAAAAAAGGCGAAGAACTAACTCCCAGCCATTCCAGCCTTACCATCTCCAGCTCGACTGCTAACACCAATTATTACACTACCAATTAGTTTTATATCGTGATGACTTAGATTTACTTCATACAACTTTCGTAGGGTTGGCAATACACAGTAAATCAGTATCTGTGGACATATCACACTACGTTAGCCTAGCCCCGTGCTAAGTACCGTAAGGACTTGTGTTACGGGTACTAGACAACTTTTATAAATTAAAAAAAAAAATTATTGAAGATTTTTATTATAGAAATATATTTAGTACATAGATAAACATCCATGACCAAGGCGGGATTCGAACCCGCGACCCTTGGCGCAATATGCCCCGCTAATCCGAGCTCTGTGCCACTACGCCAGCCTGGTCGTCTAAACAATAATTAGTTTACTTTTCTCTGAGACTCATAGACTCAAAGTTGCTGTACTCATCGAGTTCAAGTCCATTTATTGACTGGTTTTCCTCATTGTATCTCACTAGCCGTCATAACAGAAAACCGTTACCTTTCTCGCGAATAGGAATACAGTTTACACGCATGGCCATTCTCTACCACCTTTTTAGTAAGAGGTAGTGCCACTCTGCACGCATGCATGTAGCCGAATTGGGCCGCCACCGGTATAGTGGTAGCTGTGCTGTCGCGTTTCGTGTGCAAGTAGCCGGTGGCCCATGGAGGTGGGAGGAGAGAGGCCAACGCATCTGTATAACCTCGATGCGGGTGTCTATGGGCATCGGTAGTCATGAAATTGGCTCCATTTTTTTTTTGTTGTAGCATAAGGCGGTAAGCGAGCAATCG
>LUGF01050277.1:25216-36880 GCA_001625245.1 Calycopis cecrops
TTTTTTTTTTTTTTTTATTATGATATAGGAGAGCAAACGAGCAGCCAGAGCCATTTTCATGACTACCGACGCCCACAAACATCCGCATAGAGGCTATACAGATGCGCTGCCCTCCTTTCCTCCCACTTCCATGGGCCACCGGCTACTTACACACAGCTGTCACTTTACGCCAGTCTCGTGTGAGCGAGAGGTACCTCCCCGGTCGTGCCGGCCCAATTCGACAGCATGCAAGCATGCAGTGTGGCACTAGCTCTTACCAGATTGCGACTGGAAATGTCTCGCCGGATTTTTTTGCTCGAGACCGTTGTAATTTGGTGTATGATTGGAACGTGCGTGTCATCTAGGCGTTTGAGAATAACAATGATAGCAAAATTGTATAGATGTGTTTTGTTTTTTGTATAGCATTTATGGATGAATTGGCTCTTGTGATTTTGATGACTTGTATGCTGAAATAAACGGGTGCCACGCCTGTAATCAATGTCCGCTAGACACCACCATTTTGATGGGTGTGATGCGGTGTTCTCTAACCATTCGAGTGAGCCGTACAGTGAGTCCGTATTTACGAAAGAGTTTCGGAGAGAGAAGAGAGGAGAAAGAGTTGAATAACTTATTAGTGAGTTGGCACTTCTGGATAAAGTATTAAATAGCTTAACTTTCTGACCAATGCACCAAGCGTGGCTTAATATAGTCTTGACTATGATGTGTCTTATTTTTTTTTATGATATAGGAGGGCAAACGAGCAGCCGGAGCCATTTTCATGACTACCGACGCCCACAAACATCCGCATAGAGGCTATACAGATGCGCTGCCCTCCTTTCTCCTCCCACCTCCATGGACCACCGGCTACTTACACACTGCACGAAACGCGACAGCACACAGATGTCACTTTACGCCAGTCTCGTGTAAGCGAGAGGTACCTCCCCGGTCGTGCCGGCCCAATTCAACTGCATGCAAGCATGCAGTGTGGCACTACCTCTTACCACGTCTTAACGTTATTGAAAGTGTTTATAGACGAAGGGACAGCTCCTGTAGGGATTTCCAGATGCACAGATTTGGAAGTGTCCTCTCTGTAGCCTGAGGTGCATCTTGGAATCTTGACAGAATAGCATAGTGTTCCTATAAGAGTTAGAGATCCAGACTTGGCAGTGCCTTGCCTGTAGCCTAAGGTATATCTTGGAGGGCCTGTAAGGATTTCCAGATGCAAAGACTTGGGAGTGTCCTCTCTGTAGCCTTAGGTACATCTTGGAATCTTGACAGAATAGCACAGTGTTCCTATAAGGGTCAGAGATACAGACTTGGCAGTGCCTTGCCTGGTACATCTTGGAGGGCCTGTACTCCGGCTAAATGAGTGATGTGCGTGAGTGAGCGGAACAGCGATGGCGGAACGTGGGCCGCGTAAATAATTTGGTGCGGCGTATCGATCGGGTTCCGTCGGTCGCCGTTAGCAACCGCCGGCCGGCAGACGCGGCTGGGATAATTGCCGCACCTACACTAGTGATGCAACTCGAGTAGGAATTTGCGACTCGAGTCACTCGAGTAAGATTGGTCCCTCACCCGAGTTATACTCGAGTAAAAAAGTCTCTCGAGTTATACTCAAGTAAAAAAGTCACACGAGTAAAAATGTCACTCGAGTGACGAGTTCACTCGGCGACTCGAGTGTACTCGGTAACTCGAGTGTTCACTCGAGTAAAAGTTTGACAAACTGACTCGAGTGACTCGAGTAAAAACACGACTCGAGTCGCAACACTAACTTACACTACACCAGTCCCTGTAGCAATTTACAGATTTCTTTAAAATTATGCATTTTTGTTTGCTTGTCATCGTGGTTAAGTTTAATCTTACTTAAATTAAATTTGTAAGGTATTTTTTTTATGGTATAGAGAGGCAAACGAGCAGTCGGAGCCGTTTTCATGACTACCGACGTCCATAGACATCCGCATAGAGGCTATACAGATGCGCTGACCTCCTTTGTCCTCTCACGTTCATGGGCCACCGGCTACTTACACACCGAACGAAACAGCTGTCACTTTACGCCGGCCGCGTGTAAGCGAGAGGTACCTCCCGCAGTAAGCCACTAATAACAGTAACAGTAGGTATATACACGTATACGTATTTTCACAGTATTTATTTGACACTCGATACACTTTTTAACTTAAATCCACATTCAATTCAAACCGATGAATCTCGAAGAATGAACCAGAACGTATCTATTCCAACTCCTAGATGACTGTTCTATCAAATCGATCAACAGCAGCTGCATTGTGTTAATAAATGATCAAATCAGTACATCTGAGAGTGAGAATAAGACAATACTTATGACTATTACAACAAAATTTCCCATTATGATCTCACTAGCTTACGCCCGCGGCTTCGCCCGCGTGGATTTCGGACTTCAAAAATTATTCAAAAACTTATTATGTTATTCTGATATGAAAGCTATATTACTGTAAAGTTTCATGAAAATCCGTTCAGTAGTTTTTGTGTGAAAGAGTAACAAACATTCTCACAAATTTTCGCCTTTATAATATTAGTAGGATTTATATTAAGTGACCTTACAATACATTCTTATCTTTTTATTCCTTTTCTTAGACAAGCAAATACTGATGTTGCCTAATAACAAAGCAGCTCACGAAGAGTACCTACGTAAACTGGCTTCAATCGTGCATAAATGAGTTCTATATGGCAGCCATTTCCGATCATCTCTATAACAATCCTTAAACGAAAACAATACCCTCCATAAATGTAAGCCATTGTTGATGACGTCACTGAAGCACTGACCCCACTTGCGAAGTTACCGGCTATCTTCCAGTCATTTCATTTTTATGAATTGTCCCTTCATTCTTAATTTTGGACATCTTCTATAAATATAAAACTCAAACGTGACATAGCCATCTATCAACGCAGAGCCCAAACCACTGGACGGATCAAGCTGAAATTTGGCATCCAGGTAGATGTTACGACGTAGGCATCCGCTAAGAATTTTTTTAGGGTTTTTAGAAATTCAACCCCTAAGGGGGTGAAATAGGGTGTTGAAGTTTATATGGATTTCGCGGTTGAAACCGCGGGGCACAGCTAGTGAAATATAAAAAGCAGATTTGGGACTAGTAGCCCGAATCACACAAAACACATTTTTGCTTTGTGTGACGAGTACATAAATAAGTGTAGACCACAGG
This sequence comes from Calycopis cecrops, assembly GCA_001625245.1. Classification (NCBI taxonomy): domain Eukaryota; kingdom Metazoa; phylum Arthropoda; class Insecta; order Lepidoptera; family Lycaenidae; genus Calycopis; species Calycopis cecrops. The sequence goes on from LUGF01050277.1 coordinate 28,390, forward strand.
CTGACTCCTACAGCTTAATAACAGGTAGTGCCAACGCAGCTGAACTGAGCCGGTACTAAGGGGAGAAACCTTTCTCTCACATGATACCACCATTTTCGTCAGGTTTGTGAGTTCCGGAAACTCACAAATCCATCTGAGGGGAGGAAGAACGGAGAGCAACGCATTGCCATAGCTATTACGCAAATGTCTACGTGCATCGGTGGTCATTGATGGGCTCCCATTCCCTCCCTCCCCCTCCCCCTTTATACCATAAAAACGCAACGAACAGATACGCGCTATTTATTTGTACCTATACATATATAATAGCGACTGTCGTTCCTTGTACGTGTCTTCCTTTTTCCGCTACGAGTAGGACTGGACATTATAGTTATAGCGCCACTAGTGTATTCCGCATGCATTTTAAAATTCGTCAACTTCCTACTGGGAATATATTATTTTCATTTCGATTCGATTTGTTCAAAATCGGTACAAAATTGAAAGACGTCTAAAATACTGGCACATTACAATCACATTTTTTATTTTAAACGATAAAAAAATGTCCGGTCGAAAAATGACATCCTGTTCTATATTTAAAATATTTGAATTTGGAAGCGACCGTTGACGTTTTATCTGGAGCCAGCTGAGGGACATAAAAAGGGACCCCTTTATCTCCGCCCTCCATCTCTGTTTGCTCAGCACGATGCAGGATCTTTGCTCTTGGCACGCTTCAGTCGCCACCCTTGTTAAGCCAGTGACACATGAATAATACGACGGCTTTACAGTTTTTTTACGACTAGTTTTTACCCGCTATTTCTTATGTGTTGAAATGTGGATTACAGATTCTGTTTAAGTTATCAGCTGTAGTCAGTATTACAATAATTATCAAATTAATTTTATTTTTCGTTAATTGTAGAGTGCGGACAGACAGATAAACAAAATTTTTAATGGTGTACATAGTATATTGATTTTTTAAAAGATATATAAGTCCATAGATTCTGAAATTCCTAAGGCTATGCTGGGTTTTAAATTGTTTTTATTTTGGTTAATTTAGCACTAGTTAAGCCTTAGAAATACCTATAAAGTTGAGCTGTGATCTGACTGTATCAGGATGAGTAGTCTATAGAACGCAATCCCTTCAGAAGGTACTCAATCGGATATACAGTTGAATCCTTAAAGGCTTTGGGTCTTTAGGAATACTCTTAGTTACGAATTATGACTAAATTTTGAGATGTCTTGGTGTTCATATTTCATATATTTTTGTCATTGATGCAAGTATTTATTTTATTTTTTAAACATGCCAGTAGAGTTGAAAACCACAGACAATAAAAAATGTATCATAGACTATAAATAATTGCTCTCGTTTGCGTCTAAAAACCGATATTCCCGAGCGAGATGCCGGATATCCCGCGTTCATTGTGCACGTTACATCGGCAATATTAAAAGATATCCCGGAAAAACAAAGAGGGATAATTAAAAATGCAGGCTCAGGTGCAATCTAAGTGGGTAGGGGTAACCACCGCAACGAGCACTTGTAGCAATTGGCAAATGCTTTCGTATAAAAATGGCAATTGTTAATCATGCAGTTTTTTTATTTTTTTTTAAAGCGCCCTTAAAGAAAAAAAGAGTGCATAGTGTATAGGCGTAAGTAACGGATATTTTTTTTATAGCATAAGGGGGCAAACGAGCAATCGGAGCCGTTTGATGACTACCGACGCCCGTGGACATTCGCATGATTTTTACACAGATGCGTTGCCTTCCTATCATCCCCACCACCCAATGGGCCACCGGCTACTCACAAACCGCACGAAACGCGACAGCGACGCTGTCACTTTACGCCGTTATCAAGTGAGCAAGAGGCACTTCCCCGTTCGTGCCGGCCTAATTCCGTTGCATAGGAGGTGTCATGCACCATGCATGGCACTACTTCCTCCTATGCATGCTGCATTACTCTTCCTAAAATATAAAATATATATAGGTAGATTTTTAATTACAAAATTAATATAGCTATTTTGTAAGCTATTTTTTTTGTGAGAGTTAGTCCTACTGCTGCATGGCGCTACTTTGACACTGAAGCGAAGTGAAGGAATTTTTAATAGGATTGGTCTATTGTAATCAATAGTTAGTTTCCTTCGGGTGAATGATTGAAGTATTAAAAAAAGTGGTCAAGTGCACACCGACGAGTTCGTACACAGGTGAGGTATGAGCATGTAAACTTACCAAATATATACTTACGCACCCTCAGGTTATCTTAAGGTTTCCCATTAAGTTACTTTTCCATACAGACGGAATTTCGAGATACGGAACCCATGAATAAAACACGTGTGTCTATGTTTACTATTGACATTGGAGAGAAAAGCAAAGAACCGAACTCTTTACATGTTGACCCTTTGTTGTGTTAACAATAGTGCAGTCGAGTAGGCGGTTGTGCTTGTATGACATCACAGAGCGTGTAAACAACGCGGTAACACAGCGTCGAGTGTAGACGGACCTTTATGACATCACAGCCTGTAAATAGTGTGAGTTGTTTTTCTTCGGACTTGAATTTTTGAAGTGAAGAGAAGTTCAACGGCTTATCCCAAAAGTGGGACTGGTGTCCTAGTTCTGCAGATGGTAGAGATGCATTCCGATATGTGAGTGTTTGTGATAGCTAGTTAAAAATTGTTATCATATCCATGTAGCCCCGACTTGGCCGTCGTCAAAGTTTTGGTCATGGAGAGAATCAGACTCACTACTCCTCAGAGAATAAAGGGGAGACAATCCGGTCGCCCCTGTATCCTCTGAGGAGTAAACAGGGAGTATCGCGTGGTATATACAAATATTTATTCCGGTCCAATGCGGCTGCATGCAAGCATGCAGTGTGGCACTATCTCATCCTAAAAATACATACATATATCACGTATTTTTTTTTCAAGTTAAATTTTAAACATGTTTCTTGTATAAAGTTACCAAACCCAATTTTATCGCGACTTTGCGAACATCGGTTCCGCATTAAAATCAACTTGTTTAAGTTTGTTAATACCTGTTACCTGCTGTTTGTTGAATCGAATATGTGTCAGTAAAGTGATAACTGCTCGATAACTCAAGCGCTGGTATTACTCAATAGTGCATACGGTAAAAACTGTTACATAAATTAGAAATAAGTCTCTTTAGGGCCGATTTTTCAATCCTTAGATAAAAGATAACCCTGGGAATAAACTATCTCTGTTTCATTTTTTATTTCGTGTTTAAGTGCGATGGGTATAATTTATTCCTAGGGTTAATTTTTATCTGACGCTTGAAAAACCGGCCCTTAGTCTTTCTATTTGTATGGACATACTAATAAGACTTAACTGTAAGGACTATAGGCCTGCGCAGACGACGGATATTTGTCCGCGGACATTTTAGTCCGCTAAAATAGATCGCCTATAACTGTATCGAGTAACGTAAACGAGGGAAAAAGTAAAAAGTACGCGGTGCGGTACTTTGCATAAATTTTTGTCCGCGGACAAGACGAGGACAAAAATCCCTCGTATACGCAGGCCTTAAGTGATCAAGTTAGGGAATGCTGCTAAGGAAAAAATCATGAAAAGGAAGATTTAAGTTACTTACCCCCAGTTGAAAATCTATCAGCTCCTCAAAGAAGCTACTCAGACAGAAGTATGATAGTTTTACCTTTTTTTATAATAGAGGGAAAACGAGCAGGTAGTTTGTGATTATGGGTGTCCTACGCCGAGAAGCGACAAAGAGAAAAGCTCGATATTTAAAATTTTTCCCTGTACTAACGTCGCCAAAGAAATTTACTCCAATAATAATAATTATAGTGGACAATAGTACATCCTATAGTCCTGTAGTGTAGTTCGAAAGGCCCTTAAAGGTCGAGCAGGTAAAGTTCACTGGCTCCCAGCCGTGAGCTGTCGCCAATAACCTTTCGATAGATCTCATGAAAGGGCGTGGCTATAGATAGCGCTGTCTGCATCTGACCCGTATCACCGTGTAGATATGATGTAGGTATGTGTATATGCTGAAATTCTTATACTTGGGTCGTTCAAAAATTACGTAAGCACTGAAGGGGGGTGGGGGGTGCTTACTTTTGCTTATTTTCCTACGAATTCAAGTGATATTTACAGTTTATACTGATTTTTGCTGACAAGGGGGGAGGGGGGTTACAAAAAATCGGCTTACATAATACTTGAATGTTAGTTATTAAATATGTGTCGACTATTACATTGGCCGACTAGCCGACTAGCCGACTAATCAGTTGTAAAATAACCGACTAGTCGGCTAAACCAATCATTGTTCGCATATTTTCAATTTTACATCTAGTAAGTTTATAATTACGATCATTGTTGGCATATTTTTCAATTTTACTTCTAGTACGTTTATAATTTTACGGTTTTTATACGTGTGTGAGTTCAATGGGTAGTGCTATGCTTCAGCCAAAATGTTGGTACGAACTGATCTCTCGCAGGACCACCACCGTAGAATTACAGTTATACACTCGCGTTTCGTGCGGTGTGTGAGCTATCGGTGGTATCTCCATAGCTGCTTTGCGGATGTTTATGGCCGTCGGTGGTCATGAAAAGGCTCAGACTGCTCGTTTGCCCTAAAATTACCAGCTATCATAAAGCATTAATTAGTCATTACATATTATAGGTAATGTTTAGTATAACCCTTGCCGTCTAGACAATATAGGTAATATATGAAATGTGAGTGTCATTTTTTTTAATAATAATATCAGTGGACTTTACACACCACGTTATTCTAGCCCCGTGGTAAGTACCGTGTGGACTTGTGTTACGGGTACTAGACAACGGACAATATATTTAATATCATTACATAATATAAAACAAAGTCGCTTTCCGCCGTCTGTGTGCAGCAGTGGCGCATTTAGGCTAATGCCTGATTTACACGTATTAAGTAGTTCAGTAGGTAACTAAATTTTAACTAAATTTTAAGTGCTTAATTGCATGTAAACAGATAATTTAGTAGCAAGTTGCAACTTAAAATTTAGTTAACTACTAAACTAGTAAATTAGAATTTTTTCTATTTTTCGCCTAAGTTGGTGTGCGGGGCTTAACACTTGACATGTTTGTACAGGCAATGGATGAGTAAAATGGATAAGTGTATTGAGGAATAAACCCCGGCTGGTTAAATTATTATTTATTCGTCCTGTTTTTCTTGTTCCTGAAATAAAATGCTACTAGCGCCATACTTATGTCATCGTCATTCTACACACAGTATTGTGGGTTTGGTTATTTCCCTAATGATTTCATCTATGTTTTCGTCCAAAACATCACCCAAAATAAATTTAATCACAGAATTTATGACTTTGTTACTATGTCGAATGTCCGTCTTGAGTGAATTAAGGAGCTTATCTACTTAAATACGTTTGGACATATGCAATGCAATTAAGTACTTATAGGTAAGTTAAAATTTAGTTACCTACTTAACTACTTAATACGTGTAAATCGGGCATTACTGCCGCCCTAGGCCCGGACTGATACGGCGCCCTTTTTACCCGACTACAGCGAAGCAAAAAGGAGGGTTATAATTTTTGACCGGACTTAAATTTTATCGTACTGAAAATTTTGGCGCCCCCCAATCGTGGCGCCCTAGGCCCGGGCCTCACGGGCCTATGCGTAAATCCGGCACTCCTCTGTGTGTCTGTATGCTTAAGATCTTGAAAATTAAGCAACAGATTTTGATGGGGTTTTTTTAATGGTTAGAGTGATTCAAGCGGGTTTTGTATGTACTTATAATAACTCCATTTTTTTGAAGTCCGAAATTCACGCGGGCGAAGCTGCGAACGGAAGCTAGTGTTTTATAAATTTAAAAAATGTTATACATATATTTAAAGATTTTTATTACATAAACTAGCTGCGCCCCGCGGTTTCACCCGCGTAAGTTTCGTTCCCGCAGAAATATTGAGATAATAAATACAAAATGTAGCCTATATGTTCACCCGACCTGTTACTAATATTCATTCAAAATTTGAAGTAAATCCATGCAGTACTTTTTGAGTTTAGCGCAGACATACCCAGACCCAGACTACAGACAAACAGATACACAGACAAACAGACAAAAAATCTAAAAACTATATTTTTGGCTTCGATATCGATTGTAGATCACGCCCAAGGTATTCTTTTAAAAAAATATTCAATGGTTACAAGAACAGTTTTGGTTTCTCGATATAGGTTCAGCATTGGACGAATATACACTGATGACGTTTATGATAAATACATACTACGTACGCTTCAGTTTACGGCAAAGGCACGTAAAGTGTGCCGCACAATCTCGCGAGCGCACGCGTCACGAACGGAACGCAACAAATGCACAAACAATATGCATACATAAATTGTAGTATGATCCACTACTGATGTACAAATATGTTTAGAGATATGCGCTGTGTGAAGTTTTGTAATGTTTACAATAACATACAATACATATTATAATATAGGACATGTATGTATTTGTTTTGATCTTGTAATGCTATTAGGGTTGCCATCTCAAAAATCTGTCAACCAGGACAAGGCACGTAAAAACCCCGGATTTCTGAGCTTCCTACCCGGACGTTAGAAAATAGTATTTTTCATAAGATACTTAGAAGAATTAAATATATTGTTTTAATGGTCATAAATCAATTATTATTTATTTTAATGCTATTTTAAACCAAATGACGAACTTAAAAAAAATTACTTCCCGTAACCATAAACATTTCTTTCAAAACTTCGAATTTTTAGTATTAGTATTTTGAATCAAATCAAATCAAAATTCGGACTACAAATAAAACCCCGCCCGGACGCTCCCCGGACGTCCTTTAAACTAGGACAAATCCGGGGAAACCCGGACGGATTCTAGTGATATTTATACGTACTATTTAGACTGCCTCTGCATGTACATATGCCAAGTGGAAGTGGGACCAGTCTGACAGATCAGTTGCCAGATGATGCGCAAGTTGTGCTGCATGATATGCCCGCCACGTGGTGGTTTAATAATGTGAGATCCCGGTGCTCGAATCCCGAGTCGGACCAAAAAGTGTAATTGTGATTTATTAGTTACTAGCTGTGCCCCGCGGTTTCACCCACGTAACTTTCGATCCCGTGGGAATATCGGGATGAAAAATAGATGTTGGCCGATTCTCAGACCTGCTCAATATGCTCACAAAATTTCATGAGAATCGGTCAAGCCGTTTCGGAGGAGTATGGCAACGAAAACTGTGACACGAGAATTTTATACTATACTAGCTGCGCCCCGCGGTTTCACCCGCGTAACTTTCGATCCCGTGGGAATATCGGGATGAAAAATAGATGTTGGCCAATTCTCAGACCTGTTCAATATGCTCACAAAATTTCATGAGAATCGGTCAAGCCGTTTCCGAGGAGTATAGCAACGAAAACTGTGACACGAGAATTTTATATACATAATACATATTAGATTAGATGGTAACAGACAACAGTCTTGAGTTTAGAAGTGGCGGCATTACACTCCCGTGCCGCAGAGCACGTTAAGCCGTCGATCCTGCGCCTGATTTTCTCTCTGGTCGTGTCGGACTGCCGTCCCATCGGAATATGAGAAAAAGGGAATAGAGAGTGCACTTGTGTCGCGCACTCTTGTGCACTATAATATGTCCTGCGCAGATGGCTCGTACCTGTAAAGGCCGAATTTCGGCTAGGAAGAAATTATTTTACTTAAGTACTAATATTTATTAATATTATTTTATAACAGTAAGCTCATGCCTGCGATTTTCATTATTAATTTATAAATGAAATAGAAATATATAAATCTTTTACATCAATACATACACTGTTACACGCAAACAAATTTGTAGTGAGTTAAGTCTAATGAACATCTAACACATACATATAAAAAATACAGAATCCTATTAATTTTATAAATGCGAAAGTTTGTATGTTTGTTTGTTTGTTACTCCTTCACGCAAAAACTGCTGAACCGATTTTCATGAAATTTGGCACACACATAGAGAGTAACATTGATTAACACATAGGATAAAATGTCCTATAGGATGCCATGGGATAATTTTCCACGGGATCGAAATTTACGCGGGTGAAACCGCGGGGCGCAGCTAGTATTATATATAACCGAATATCAAACAAGTAGAAGTAGGTAATAAAGAAAGCAAACTATAATTTTATCGACATTCCAACGACGTTTGCACGAAATAATGCAGCTGTGTAATTTATTCGTTTAAAGTTGCATGCAAAACTGTCCAGCCATTTCCTTGTAGCCAATGTCCTGGCTTTCACATTTATTGCGGGAAGTTGATGGTAAACGATTCATTGCTGTCATTATACCTTTTTATTACGTAATAGTTAAAAAGATTATTACAACATGACTTGGGTAATTAATTAATGACTCCCGACGACCACAAACATCCTCAAAAGACATTACTCAGAGTCCGCCCAACGGGATATCATAAACACCTACCTAAACCTGACCTAACTTATTTATTCTTTATGTACATACAGTTTATTACAAATGTTACATAATACTAATATAAGAGAATCACTTCCAG
>LUGF01050281.1:0-12731 GCA_001625245.1 Calycopis cecrops
CAGTTGTGCTATCTGGCCTTTTAGTTCCTGGATGTCGGTGATGATTTTGTCCAGCTTCTGACTGGTCACCTCATCTGAAGCAGTGCCATTGGCCGCGGCACAGGTTTGGTGGATAGGTTCTACGTTGCTGTTACTGATGGAAGGAGTGGTGGTGGTGTGGTGGACCACGTGTGGTGGTCCTATACTGCCGAGAAATATTAAAATTGTGAATTTATGATTTAAAACCAAATAAAATTATCCAAAACTACCATGAACAGAAATCTCAAATCCTATATTACAATGATAAAGTATTTGAGATTTCTACTCTTGGTATTTTTTGGATTTATCGATATTTATGTACAATTTCGAAAAAATTGTGATCCAGTAGCCACAAAATTGAAGCTGTGATAGTAAATGTCACTGATTTTGATATTACATTCGCTTGGTATTAGCAATATTGGAGTTAGGAGTTATGTCAAGATATTGGAATGTCTGATAAATTCCATTTATTTATTATTACTATACTAGCCACGTCTTTCGTTTTCTACCGCATTAGCTACAATCCTGTAAAAATATCATAATAAAATATAGAAATACACTTGTTGGCCCATCGAATACACAGAAACTGTCATGATGTCTTCATAGATGAAATTTTATAATATAATATAGTTAAAATATGTTGCAGACTTATCTATATCTATACATATAATAAATCTGTAGAAGGGTCAATTCTGTACATTGAAAATATTGAAAAAATAAATAGCAGGGGGTGTTACTGGATTGATACCAAACCCAAATATGCAATTAAAAAAATTTTTGTCTGTCTGTCTGTCTGTCTGTCTGTCTGTATGTTCAGGCATCACGTGAAAACTAACGGTTCGATTTCGATGAAACTTGGTATAATTATACCTTATTATCCTGTGCATAAAATGAAATACTTTTTATCCTGGAAAAATACGTAGAAAAAAAAAGAATCCGTCCACGCGAAGACCGACATCCGCGCGGACGGAGTCGCGGGCGGAAGCTAGTTTCCAAGTAATACTTTACAGACAAGGTAATTTTCTACAGAACACGATTTTTATAGGCAGTCAAAAGTATCGGGTATAATAAATCTAAATTTTTAATATAACCATTTTGAGGATCGTAAAGTAGATGTTATAAACCTCTTGTAATAAAAATTATTTTACATTCTTGTTTTTCACTCAAATCCCTCAAAAGACAATCCGTATGTACACAAACTATTGAAACGACAATTTATCTGTTTCATTATAATATTTTCAATTAGGTCGTATCAGTGCATACAAGGCACTAACCTCATATTTAAAACAATTTGTATATTTATACAAAAAAGTGTTTATTAATTTAATTAAACTATATTGTATCAAAATTTTGATTGTACATAATCCTTTGGGACCTTATTTTTGCATTGAAGCAAGTAGGCACTTAAAATGTAGATCTGCTGAATGGGATTAGAATGTCTGGCGAAATGTGAAAAGACATGTAGCCCATTGAAAGATCTAATCTCGAGGATTAATTAGACTTCGGTCCAATAAAAGCCCTTTGTCTAGAAGTAACATTATTCCAAATACATTGCTATGTATCTATGGTGTCTGACGTTAACACGAATTAATTAACACCTAGATAAAAATAATCCCATAGGGGTATGAAATAAAGACATTATTAAATCTAATAACAAGACATAATTAAATCATTGTGATCTTTGATATTAAGTAAATATAAAAGTATATCAAAATTTCCTAATATAAGGCTGAACTTTGATTTAAAGATAGATAGATATTTAATTCTGATCAAAACGTGTGATAGATTTGATCTGTACTAATATTATAAAGAAGTTTTTTTATATATGTATGTAACGTCGTATACGTTACATACATATATAAAATCCATCCATCCACCATTGGTCATCACTTCGCATCAGTCGGCTCGTGACCACGGCTGGTGTAACCCAGTCGAAACGTCGAGCAAAGGTATATGTTTTGACTAGTACCTTTAATAAGTCTTATCGTGTTAAAATTCGTAAAATAACCACAATATGTGTAACAAACGCAAAAGTCTCAAACAAGTATGTTTGAATATAATATATACGTTTATTTTGCAAAAGTTAAAAGTAATAAAGTAAATAACAATCAAATCAAAAAAACAGCCATTGCAAAATTGGACTCAAGCTCGGCATTTACCGACATACATGTCAGCACCGATCTTCCACTTATTATTTTTGCTATAGATATTTCTCATTTGAAGAGGTTCTCTTTAAAGTACGCGTGGTTTGAGATGATGTATAGATGAACATGATGAATGTCAACATGAAATCATGAATCTTGGCAACAGCACTACCAGCGGTGTGGGAGATTGGCCAACAATAATGTATTAATTAGTCTTATCAAACAAAGTGAGAGCCCAAGCAAGCAATATCGAAAAAAATAATTAACAACCAGAAAAACAGATATTTTTTATAGAAAGTATCCAAAGAAACGACAGATAAAGGCCATTGACTTGTCAACTAAGCTATTGTTTTTGGATGTCTTTAAGTGCGCCGTTCAAGAACCGTTTTCTTTTGAATTGAAATAATAAAAGGAAACTTTGTCGAGATTTGTTGTAATTAAATGAAGCAAAACTGAATAATATTATTAAAATGGAATTCTATAACTTGTTTTTGTTTTAAATTTCTTGCATCAACGACAAAAAGGGAAAATCCACGATACCGGTTTTAGCAGTTTGCTAGTTACATATTATGTACAGACTAGCCCTACGGTAGTCGCGTATCAAAAAGTCACGTGTATGGTCGCGTGGACTACAGGGGTATACCATATTTAATATAAGAAAAAATACACAAATAAATTAAAAAGTCTGTTTATTATTTTTAAATCTTAATTACCATACATTTTTATATATAAAATAATCAACAAAACATAACTGTATCTTCTGTGCTTAGAAAAATCAACTAAAATAAAAAATACCTCTTTTTTCAGTCTTAATATCACATAGTTTACATTATATGAGATCAAAAAAAAAACATACAAAAAAAAAATAGTCTAATCAGTATTTTGCAAACATGATAAACACACGATTTCAGGATAGTCAGGACATGTAAACTTTTTGCACATACTGCACACCTTTCGTGTGCTTTTATTACAGGCTTTACCACAAACATGGCACCGACCAACATAATTTCGGTCCTGTAGTTGATGGCCGGCTTTCTTGGTGCGGAATACCCAGGAAGTCTTTTATTTTGAATGAAAGACTTCTTGGCAATATCTTTTTGTCTGATCTTTGGTGAGCCTTCGGGCTGGGCTGGGTGAGGCTTCGTCCAAGTCAGAGCCAGGTCTATGAGAAATTCACGACGTCTAAAAATAATGTCATACCATCAGTAAGAGTACTTTTTGACGGGCTATTCTTATGGGGCCTGGAGGCACGAAAACAATGTCATTCCTTCTAGTTCTTCCCCTATTCAAAGGAGCAGTCTTTGACCAAACAGTGTTATCCACGCCAAGATATATATCTCCTCGTCTACTTCTTTGACCAGAATCGCTTTTAGATTCGGAACTATCCGCTACAGGCTCGGTTGGCTGAGATTTCTTGTTCGGATCCTGAGTCAGACAGCTGCTCCTCCACATGGTCTTCTTCATTATCTGAACTTGAATAGTCACCAGCAAATTCATCACAACTAACGCCTTCGCCCAACCAAGCCCTAATCTGTCGCTCTTGTCTGTTGTCCATAATTTTCTAAATAGCTATGTTTTTTCCTGCAAATATAAATAATTACATTATCAAATAAATAATGTATAAATATATGAAATGTATAATAAAATCCCAATGTAATATTTTCAAAAATAAAATCTACAGTCACAACAAAAAAACTTACGTATTTGGTCGCGCGGCATACATACGTAGACCTCGAACTTTGCGGAGCTCCTGTGGCATAACCGTGCGCACCCGATGCACGCGCCGAGCTAAGCGCATGCGTCAATTACTCAACCTAAAGTACACGAAGAATGAAATAACTGGCGCTGTTAGATTTTTGGAACTTTGCAATTTTGTAACAGTGGATTACATACGTAGACCACGCGACTACTGCAGGGCTAGCATCATCATGTGGGTTTAACTTGATAATTCTTGTTTTACCTTTAACATTTCTTGGTAAATGGGCTATTTAAACCGAAAAAATGTGCAAATCAACCCTGTAGTTCCTGAGATTAGCCCGTTTAACCGAACAAACTATCCAGCATTATAATATTATGAGTAAATAAAATGAATTACTTTATTCTCAATTTCGAATGCGGCAGTCATTTTTTTAGACACTAGCTAACTGAGTGTGACATATTATAGTGCTCAAGTGTGTGTATAAATAAGCAGTTGTTTTTGCCTAGGTTTGAGTTATAAAAAAAAATAAAATAAGACGCATTGTTAAATGTCAATCTATGTCATGTCTTTTCGCCGTGTCTCTAAAAATGGCGTCGGACGTATTCCTGGTTCCGCTTCGGAGAAAAGATCACCCAGTCGGAGTGACCTAAAATATGTTACTAATTTGATTACTTCAATATTAAAATAAATAAAGTAAGTGGCCATATATTAAAAAGGGTACGTATTGGATTTATTTCTTTAATTCACTAATATGAACACGTTGTCACATGTCATTTTGTGGTCAGCGTCATTGTAAAACTTTATTTAATTGATTAATTGTTAAAATTCTTATTAATTATATTGCAAAACCTTAGTTATTGCATATTGTAGTATTTTAAATTAGATTTTTGAAGCACTTGTTAGTTGGAGAGACGTGCTAAAGTGGGTGACATGTGGTTGTTTAACTTGTAACATAATATGTTATATTTCTTTTCAGAGTGTAACTCCTTCCTTTATTGAGTTTAAATTCCTTATACAATTAAACATTTTAAACTAAATTAATCTGTGTAAGATTTCAACGTGGCAATATTGGATTTTTACATTGTCACAGTTGTGACCTATAATTTTTTGTACCTTTGGAACTATACAAACAGTCAATATGGAATGAACCTTATTCCAACATATTAAGGAGGATGTCTGGGATGGTACAACATAAGAACTAATAGAAATGATGAATCTTAAGAAGTAATATAACCTTTGTTCAAGCCGTTCCTGTTATTTCTCATCTGCAGCTGAGTGGAATTTACTTTATTTAATTATTAAGAATATAGTATATCTGATTCAAAAGTATATATAAATATATGGCTTTAGTTGCATCCTAAGAGCTTTATACTTGTAACCGCCTCAGACATAATCTATAGTGATCTAAATCAAATAACTCACACCCTATAGTGATCTAAACCAAATAACTCAGACCTTGTTTAAATTAAATAAGTTAAGTTGTAACAAATTGTAATTGAGTTCATTGCACTGGGAGTTGCCACTTTCTTAAATATTTAACATATGGTCCATTTATAACCTGGTTTTACTTATATCTCCCCTAGAGTAGCTTCATACAACCTTGATTTTAATAATCTTAAATTAGTCTTATTGAACCTTGATTCTAATAAACATCAAATTTACATTGTAACATGTATTAATAAATATTAAAGATAAATATAACAGATAGTAAAATAAACATTATTAAAAAGGCAATAGTAACAATATAAACCACCCAATTTAACGGTAACAGTCACATGTATAAACCTTCCATATATCACAAATAAACATGTTGCACTTAATACAACTCAATAGCTCCATTTTCACTTTCTTTGTGTAATGTTATATTATACAGATGTATCTTTAGATTACATGTAGATTTCAATCTTTAGATAAAACAACAGAAATTGTGCTAGAAAGAAGTTCAATCTATGCTCATCGTGCCGATCTTGTCAGAGATTGTCACTCAACACTTAAATATGACATTTTATTTTTTCTTTTATTATATAATGTAGTATATTGTATTCTTATATTGTCTGCGATTGTATGAGAAACAGAAAATATTTTAAGTAAACATATAATTTTGCTTATAAATTAATATATTTTAACAGATGGTATTATGTAACGCCGTCGTAGTCGCCGTGATAGTTAGTTTCTGTAGTTCTTGCTGTTTGTAGTGGAAGTATAGCTCTGCAATCCTAATTTTTAGAACTTTGGTAGTTTCGATTTCTATTTATATATAAACTACTTCGACTGCTTATTTGTCCTCCTATCGTCAACGTCCGGATCATGTCAGTCGGAGGAAGTGCAATGCTGTACATAGACAATAGACATCCCCCATAGAACACAATTGGTCTCAGTCTGGAGTTACTTGTAGCGGCTCCCCACCATCGTAATCAAGTCTTCAGACCACAGGGAACAACTCCGTCTTCCGTTGTAGGGGTGCCACTGGAAAATCATTATTCCGCAGCAGTTATTAGTTCTGCGACTAATATGGCTTTTGTTGAATTGTCCATTACCACTTTAGTTTGCTGACTCTCGGAGCTGTCGGTTACCCTGGTCCTCTTACACTGAAAAAATATTAAAAGTAGTGAATTTATGAAAACAATAATTAATGAAAGAAGATTTACAGCAACCATGGTCATGTGTGGTCCACCCGAGACCACGCTTGAAAGATACCGTTACTTGGGACTTTCTGTCCACGATATTTATCTGTATTACTGATTTTTTAGTATACTATAAATTTCTTGTTTGCCTTCTTATAAGAAGGCAAACGAAAAATCGGAGCCTTTTCATTACTACAGACACCTGTAGACATCCGGATAGAGGTTAAATAGATGTGTTCCTTCTCTCCTCCTCTCTCCATGGGCTACCGGCTACTTACACACCGCACGAAACGCGACAACACAGCTGTTACTTTACGCCGGTTTCGTGTAAACGAGAGGTATCTCCTCGATTGTGTTAGCTCAAATCGGCTACATCTGGTCTGCCCGATAGGATTAGATTGTCTGATTAAATCTGAAAAGACGTGTAGCTAATTGAGATAACTAATCACGAGGATTAGTTAGACTTCGATCCAATATAAGACCTTCGCCTAGATAAAACATTATTCCAAATACATTGCTAGATATTTAGGTCGTCTTACATGAACACAAATTAATTAATATCTAGGGAATATTCATTCAAAATCAAATCAAAATCAAATTATAATCAAATCAAAATCAAAATATTTTTATTCAAAATAGAATTTGAAAAATTGCTTATTGAACGTCAAAAATTTCCATCTACCACCGGTGTTCCGTAGGTGTATACTCTAGAGACGTTTCTTTAGGTAGCTAAGGTGACCGTCGCATCAACATTCCGATAAGGTTCTGTCATGAAAAAAATTAACTTAAATGGACACCGTGACATTGTAAACTTTTCATATTAAGAATCGTTGTATGAAATAATTATATTTTCATTGTTATTTGTACACAAAGTTATCTTCTTCGGACGGCACACGCTACCGATAATCCAAGTTTGACTACAGCGTAGCAAAAATAAGGATTTACGTCCGTAATTTGTAAGGTAATGAACATAAGATTAGTTTATATCTTTATATAAATTAAACTTATTATCTTGAGCAGACTGAAATACTATCAGGTAGCTGCTTACTAACGTTCATCAGTCTGCTTTTGGTTATGATGAAATAACTAGCAGAGCTCACAGTTTGAATCACTTGAAACCCCTGAAGAAGGAACCATTCCTTTTTAGACTCTACAACTTCACTAGGAATACACTTTATAAATTAGTAAAGTTTGCATGACAATCTGTTCAGACATTCTTTTGCGATGAATGGTCAGTAAAATACTAAACTAGTCAATTAGACAAAAAAGCAAAAATTAAAAAAAAAACAACCTGTTGGAACGTCTTCTATTATCGATTCTATATATTATATGTATATATATCAAGAGTCAAATCGACTGTGATACATAGACTGTCAAACATAGAAGGTACCATCAGTTACATCGTTTATTACGAACTAGCCGTGCCTCGCGGTTTCACCCGCGTTTAGTTTCTAAGAAATCCATATAAAATTGAACACCCTATTTCATCCCCTTAAGGGTTGAGTTTCTAAAAATCCTTAGCGGACATACGTCATAACATCTACCAGCTTGCCAATTTCAAGCTGATCCGTCCAGTGATTTGGGCTGTGCGTTGATTGATGACTAATTGACTATGTCACGTCAGACAGCACAGTACTTAACCTCGAAAAACATTGCAAAGATCTATAGTAAAATACTTGTTTTGACATTTGTCTGGTTTCCTGGAAGTTTAGTCTCGTTCCACAAAATAAATCCACCGAAAAATATTCACGATACCACAAAAGATAGAAAAGATATCACGTATCAGAAATTGGCGAATGAGTGTTATACGCCCAGAAGATATATTTGGCAATATTGTTTGAAACAAAATAAAAGAAATACAATATTTTTCTTTAAATTAATAAAATGATACAGACTTAGATATTTTGTTACCAAAGGCCGGATATTGTTCTCCCTTTTACTGATTGGTAATACACAATATACACTGGTCGGAATGCTAAGAAGGGCAAAATGCGAAATTTTTACTAAAAAATATCAAGATTTTTTTCGAACTTGTTTTCTTTATGATTCGTATTTGTTGTTATTGTTTCTTTACTTTTGTGTTTTTCATATTTCGTGATATCGAGTATCACCAATTGTTGGTAAGTCGTTGTGTCGTATATAAGTACCTACTCATTGCGCTTTCAGATTTATATTACTTTATTACTGAAAGAAAAATAAATATTTATCACAAGGCTTTCATAAACTTTACTTATTTCTATATTTTAAAACTCAATAATGTTTTTCCCATATTATGCGAGAATTTTTCTTCAGACTCGACAGAAGGTCGTGTATTTGTTTAGGGATTATTTCACTATTTTCTATATGCTAAATATTCACGGATTTGGGTTTTTAAATTAAAATTTTCATTAAACTCTATATTTAATGGGGGCCTTAGAGAAGTCAATCGCTAGATACAAAATTGCCTTTAGATGATAATCGACAAGTACTAGTAGTACATACGAGAAATTTCTCGAATAACTAATGAGATTACCACATTACAACCAGTTGGATTGTTCTGGTCACTACTAACGGCAGCAATGAATTGCCGCGTGATTATTATGCAAATGTGTTAGCTTCCTGTCCTCTAGTTGGCGAACAGCATTATTCTCAAATCGCGCATGACGCAGCACAGCTGTCAATTTACGCCGGTATCGTGAGAGCGTGAGGTACCTTCCCGTTGGAGCCGGCCCAATTCCAATAGAATGCAGCATGGCACTACCTCTTCTCGCTTAAAGACATAATATATGTATATCTATAGGCGCATTGAATCTTTTTGAGCCTGTAACGTTAATTGAAAATGATAATATGCACTGCTACTTGCATCCAGCAGATCCCGGCCACTTTAACCAAGTCGTCGGTCAACCGTGTTTGAGGTCTCCCAACGCTCCGTCTTCCTGTGAGAGGCCGCCACTCGAGAACCTTTCATCCCCAGTGTTTATTGGTTCTCCGAGTAATGTAGCCTGCATATAGCTACTTCAGTTGCTGACTCTGAGAGCTATGTCGGTTACACTAGGTCTTGTGGATCTCTGAATTGCAGACCATATCTTGGAGAGAAGTACCAAGCAAAGCCCTTTCCATAGCAAGCTGAGTGACTCTGAGCTTATTCAAGAAGCCTACATTTAGCGATTAAGTCTCAGTATCATATGTCATCACTGGCAACGCACACTGGTCGAAGACTTTCGACTTAAGGAACTGCGGTATTTCGAAAGAAAATAATATTCTTTTGTAGGTTCCCGAACGCTGCATATCCGAGTCAGATTCGACGATCGATCTCTTTCTTGAAGTTGGATTTCCTTAACTGGACAGTTTGTCCCAGGTACACGTATTGATCAATATTAACAACTTCAAGAAGTGAGTTCCCCTCATAAACTTGTGTAGGTGTTACGTGACCATTGGACATGACTTTGGTCTTGTCTAAGTTCATTCTAAGACTCACCTGTTGGGAAACTCTATCGTGATCTCCGTGCATCTGGCTCAAGTCTTCCAGCGATTCTGCGATTACCACTATATCGTCAGCGAATCGAAGATCAGTGATGTATTCGCCATTGATGTTCATGCCTAATCTTTTTCAGTCCAGAAGCTTGAACAGGTTTCTGAGAAATTACATTTCCCTGTCTCACATCTTTCTGCAACTGGTTTCGAGCTCTGATCCTGTGTTCGGACCGACCTTGTGACTTTCTTGTTCATACACTTCAATTCTTCGATAAATCGCCAGTCAATTTGGCACCGCTGTAATGACTCGAACACTGCCCATGTCTCAACCGAATCGTAGGCTTTTTCGTTGCCTTATGGGCACTAAAATGTTTTAATTATTGTTATTAATAAATTATTATTTTAATAGGGTCATTATTATGTTTATTATGATCATCCAAATATAATAATTTTACAGACATCTGATTATTTACTTCTATTACTATTCATCTAATACTTACCATATGGATTACTACAAAACGTTGTATCTACGTGTTATATTAGTTATAAGTGGACTTGTCACACTACGTTAGCCTAGCCCCGTGCTAAGTACCGTAAGGACTTGTGTTATGAGTACTAGACAACGGAAATATATTTAATAATTATTCACTTGATTCTAACAAAAAATAAATATTAACAATTTTCAGTGTATTTACGTAATAGAGAGCAGAAACCTTTATATTGACAGGTGCTGATCCTTAAGTACGCAATGTGCCTGTAAGCTAGGGCAGTAGACCAAGAAATTGATTGCACAATCAGTTGCTATACGAACAGGCATGTGTGAGCTACGTCATTATGAATATCAATCAGATATTTGTAGGTGATCATGTAAGGCGGCATCTGAATTCACAAATTTTGTAGTCTCACTTATATTTTACGCTTACTACCCCATAGTGTAGTTCATGTTCAGCCACATCCATGTCCAAGGTCGGGGCCCGGGGTTGGAATTAGTACAGGATTTTAAGGTTTTCAGGAATGTTTAACGAATGGTTCCTTTAAAAGTCTTTGAGTAAAGTTTGCCGTCTGCCTATTCCGTGGAAAGCACATCAAGTTGTTGGTGCTGTGCCTGATTTGTTCCTTGTTAATCGGACTTCGGTCTCTATAAAATACAACGATAACGAAATTAATAACTCAATCATTTCAAAGGTATTTTGTAACAACTTCATTGGTATAGCTTTTAGAGTTTGAAGAAATCTTAAGACATTACCTTCTGTGCACATGCTAATAACATGCAATACAATATTCACTGACAGCCTGAGATTATTTAGATTAGATTTGTCATGATGGCTGACAAATATGACACGCGAACGGTGGTCCAAATCTATTTTAATTGAATGCACATTGTCTGTTTCTATCGAGATAAGTAACACCCCAAACAAACAAAATCGCTAAAAATAATTAACATCTAGAAATACAGACACTTTTTATTGAAAGTATCCGAAGAAAGGACAGATAAAGGCTTTTAAGTTCATTGACTTGTCAACTAAGCTATTGTTTTTAGATGTCTTTAAGTGCGCCGTTAGAGAACCGTTTTCTTTTGAATTAAAACAATAAAAGAAAACTGTGTCGAGAAAAATCCGAATGTAAAAGATATTTAGAAAATTGGCATTCGAATTGAACGCCGGAGATAAAATTAAACATCACTTCCAACGATCTTGTAATTAAATGAAGCGAAACTAAATATAATTCAGATCGAGTTCTATTATATATTTTTCTTATACATATACTTTGATAAACAAGAACGTTTGTTTTGTTACGCGTGAAAAAAATTTATTTGTCATTGCCAAATATTGTAATTTTAGTTCCAATTCCAATTAATATGGACTTCAAAATTATTACCAAAGTAGCTGATCTCCCAGACGTCTAAAAACTTATTGATAATCAAGTTTAGCTTAATTAGTATGTTAGAAATATTTGATAACTTAGGCATGAGTAAGCTACAAAACTAGTGTCACAAGTGGCACAATTAAAAACTTTGTCTAACCAATTTTATATCTATGCCAAACCATATCCTTAAAGATATTTAATGGGACCAAGAATTTTGGAGAGGATCGTCTTGGGACATTTATTGCATTTATTGATAGCGTCCCGCGTCTAAATTATAAGCCTACTTATTGTAGGCTTGATTAATATAGGGTCGGGAGGTCATTAAGCTGTCGAGGGTGATAAAGAAATACTTACGATTTTCTATTTATTTTTCGGCTTCAAGTAGCAGCAAATTTTAATTAAAACTTTTACTACCAGTTTTTACCTTTATCGATTTTATATTGTTACTAAATTTATGTTTGCCAATTTAGAACATTATATCAAATTATTTTAAATTTTGGAACACCTCCCGTGATTTGTAAAGTAACTGGAAATTGATATATTGAGCTATATGAAAAAAAAACACTTTTTTAATTGGTTGCAGCAGTTCTTTTTTCCGAGCAGTCGGATCACCGAGATGAATGTGGCAGCTGATTCCACAAAGAAGTAGTGCGCGATATGAAGTAGCGCTTAAGTAGTTTTATTGTTAGTAAAGGAGAATGCCCATTAATGTATGGAGCGCCGTCCAGAATTGCATCAAAATGAAACGTGTTCTGGACGATGTTTATTTAATCAGTTACAGCCATCAATAATTATTTTTCAGATCAGCAACCGGGTTTAAAAGTTATTTAACGAAATGTAACAAAACCTCAAAATCGACATAGCGTTGACAGGTTAAGAAAAGTTGTTTGATAAGCGGTTTTAACTCATAGTAGATACTGTAGTGCT
>LUGF01050281.1:38429-67104 GCA_001625245.1 Calycopis cecrops
CAAACCACTCATCAACATCATCAGTTCCGCCCCATAGCTACTGCTCCACGACGTGTATGTGTAGTGTCACCACCACCGCAACGCCACTCAGCGGTTTACACGACCCAACCCGAACCAACCCCCTTAAATGATTTTTATTGCCCCTACTGTAGACTCAAGGGCCATAAATTGATAGCCTGCCCACGTTACAATCATCAGCCCGTACAAGGTCGTTGGGACTTTGTTAATGCTCGCGACCGTTGCCGTCGTTGTTTAGGCCCACATTACGAGGACAAGTGTAGGTCCTCGGGAACCTGTAAGGAGTGTGGTAGTCTCAACCACCACACATCGTTGCACCGCCCCGATGGCGCCCGCTCTCCAACACACTCTTCTGCGCACCTACTACCACCACATTTAAGGGAACACTAAAATATTAATAGTGTCTGATATATACTAAAGCCTTTAGGTTTAAGATATTCATGATTACACACTAACATTATTTTAAAACTTTTTTAGGTCCTAAACAAGAGCAATATGTATTGTGATGGCTCCACTCGGTATGATGTCTCTGGGGGCGTACTTCGAGTGCAGCGTCACTTATATAGGTCTCTTGGGACCTCTTCTCTATTTAAGTACTCGAAGGAAAACACCTTTCTTCTTCATACGAATTTATTGTATTTAACATATCCCAACTAATACAATTATTATCGTCTTGACTACTATATCACATACGTCTTGTCATTACTCATTTTCATTGCAATCAATTCATCTTTTTAACTATATGGTCCGCGCTTGGAAGCGCGTCCCAGAATGAATATATTTTTCCTCTGTCAAACAGACGTCTTCGAATTGTTCTAGAAAGAGTTTAAACTCGAATTGTTATATTTTTATTAAAAAATATAACATTTTCAGAGGTTCTATTCGCACTCTATCAATGAGGTTCTATGCCTACGTTACAGTATGGTTAGGTTTTAAAACTTTAACCGCAGTGTAGTCAAAGCGAGAGCTCTGTGCCTAGTGTGTGCTTAAAGTGAGATTAGCTGCCTTAAGTATAGCTGACGTTAGTGTTTAAGTATTCAAGATACTATCTGAATTAAAGACTACATTAGGAGACTAAGTTAAATAAAAAGTCCAAGATACTTGATACACGAAATGTATTCTGAATATTTTTCGAACCTTAAATAAAATCTTAGTGATTTTTCAAAATACTTTTAGTTTTGTATTTTAGGGAAAAAATTTATTTCTTTTTATTTATTTAATTAAGGTAGGAGGTTATTAACTACCACTAGGGAGTAACAATATTTTACAATTAAATTAAAATATAATAATTTACTAATTTGTTTTATTGCCGGACTGAAAGTGTTCATACTCAGTATGATTAGTAACTTTATTATATGTAGTCATATTCGTGATTTTTCAAATATAGACAGCTGTCGTAAAAAAATATTCAAACGTTCGTTCATGGCAAATTGAATTTACAAATATACTTTTGTGTTCATATTGAAGAGGTAATAAAATTTATTCATTTGAGAGATCAAACAAGTGTTAACCGCCTTACAGATCTGTGTGATCCATTAGGCAATTTTGAATTTATCAAGAAAAATAATATATACTAGCTTTCGCCCGCGACTCCGTCCGCGCGGATGTCGGTCTTCGCGTGGACGGATTCATTTTTTTTCTACGTATTTTTCCAGTATAAAAAGTATCCCATTTTATGCACAGGATGATAAGGTATAATTATACCAAGTTTCATCGAAATCGAACCGTTAGTTTTCGCGTGATGCCTGAACATACAGACAGACAGACGGACAGACAAAAATTTTTTTAATCGCATATTTGGGTTTGGTATCGATCCAGTAACACCCCCTGCTTATTATTTTTTCAATATTTTCAATGTAAAGAATTGACCCTTCTACAGATTTATTATATGTATAGAAGATAGGATTTATTTTTTTCTACGTATTTTTCCAGGATAAAAAGTATCCGATTTTATGCCCAGGATAATAAGGTATAATTATACCAAGTTTCATCGAAATCGAACCGTTAGTTTTCACGTGATGCCTGAACATACAGACAGACAGACAGACAGACAGACAGACAGACAGACAGACAAAAATTTTTTTAATCGCATATTTGGGTTTGGTATCAATCCAGTAACACCCCCTGCTATTTATTTTTTCAATATTTTCAATGTACAGAATTGACCCTTCTACAGATTTATTATATGTAGGTATAGATTTCTTTACTGAAGAAAATATAAAAGTAGCAGATTACTTGCTGGCAAGTGATCACCGGAGCTCATGTGTGTTTATTTTAAAACTAGTTGTCCCGTTAACACCCCTTTAATTTTATCGAGTAAACGCGTTCTTATAGTTCATAGTATCATCGTTTATATCCTACAGCCTTTCTTGATAAATGAGCTACTACTATAATAGGACTATAACATTAGAATAAATTACATAGCAGAAGTAGTAGTAGTAGTAGTATACATAGATTAGATTAAAAAATCATTAAGAAATAATCGGTGTGACTTTACTTAATTTTAGGAGAGTTTTGGATAACGCGACTGACACTGCGCACAATAAAATATATTTAAGTATATTTATATATTTATTACTATTATTATATTTATCTCAAAATTGTCTGTCTATTTGGCCCTTCCTTCATCTTCATTTATTTTTGGAAGTTTCATACTTGGATGATTCATTAAGACGATTAAGGTGAATTTTAGAACTAAAGACGCATAAATAGCTAGAAGCGAAATGATAGCGTGAGCGATCACCATACTTCTTACGTTATTAAAAATTACATATTGCACTTCTATACAGGATTTAAAACATACACTCAAACAAAGAAAAAGATACAAAATTGAAACAAAATAAGACAAAATTTCGTAAAGCGATTTTATGCTGATGATGATGGTATAGCACTACCACAGAAATAAGTTACACCGATGTACCTGCTCTATATACATTTTTTTTAAATGGCGCAAAAATATTTCAGCCAATCACCAGGCACGGGAAATTCTTCATTCGCCATGGTCGAATAAGAGCTGGCTGTATGGCTGTATGACATTCGTCAGTTAGCCCAACGTCAGGCGTCATAGGCTGTCATTCATATAAACGTCAAAAGTTATGCAGTACAGATATGAATTGGTGTTATGAATCAGACTAGATCGGATTATGTTGCACTCTTCTGCGTCAACGACAAAACCCGATGTAACTTATTTTTGTGGTACTACTACTATAGGTACATACCTGAAAAAATTTCATTCTTATGTTATTGTCGTATGTTAGTAATAATGAAATTTCCACAAAACTGCATTCATTATTGTTGTCATAGTTTCTTTCTGGATGTGTGGCTGTACCTGAAATCTGATTTTAAAGACATTTCTAAACTTTAAAAAATACACCCTCACTTGAACCCTTTTTCAAAATTCGTGAATAGTACCTACGCTAAGTAATAATGCCTTTCTTGTAATCGTTGAATTAGATCAGTTGAAGAAGAGTTATTTTTTTGGGAAATTGACAAACCCGACAAAAACATCAGCACAGATATCACTTTGCGGAAATTTTAACTCAACTCAAAAATATATTCCAATTCATTAAATTTGTTCCCAAAATAAGACCATTGTCGTCTGGTCGCATACAAACGTGGCTCGACTCGTTACTCTGTAAAGAATGCAGTAACAATATGCTGGCGCTTATCTAAAGCTCTGGTATAATCGTGCGGTAATCTCGCTTAATTTGAATGCGTACTAAGTGCGAATAGGCGTTGGCGGATTAACCTCATTTGTCTCCTTTATTTTAAAATATATTATAAATTCAATATTGTAAAAAGATTGCCATATTTGCTTTACACTCGCATTGCATCAGCATGAGCAATTATCTATCACTAGATACCAGCGTAGTGATCTAGGTATCTATCGCGTTTCATGTGGCTAGTGAAGTTTGTGGATGCCATAACCGAGTTGTGTTCAAATTGCAAAACCATTGCCTGTGAGGTATCTTTCATTCACATGATATTGGCGTAAAGTAATAATTATGCTGTTTCGTTTCGTGATGCTTGTGGAGTTCCGATTATGTTATTAATAATAACATTGAAACAATACTTTAAGACTGATATACTCGTCTACACTGATAGAACCCTCTCGGTTTCAATGTAAAGGCTAAAATATTGTTTTAATCAACAAACACGGTGAATTGGCCGTCTTGAAGTCGAAGAAAGTAAGAAATGGTCGCACGAAGACACTAAGACTTTAGATATACATTCTAAAAGGGATAAATATGAACACAAATAAAAATACACTTTTTATTCCAAATTCATGCACTTCTACAATTTGTTTGCTAAGAATTACATAGTGATCTCATTGTGCTATATCAAATAAACTAACCAATCAGTTACAAACTTCAAATTATTTACTTTAATGTAGCCAATAGAAGTAACTAATAGATAGAATGAATCATATTTTTAATATTGATAAATATATTTTATTTATTTGTAGGAGCAATATTAGCAACATTACTCCTAGAAGTAAATAAAATATATTTTTAGATCTCTCTTGTTTCTTATTGTAGTAGAAAATTTAAATTACCAATAAAGGTAATCCCATTTTGATAATATTATTGTAGTAATAGTGCCAATATTACTAACCTCAGTACTTTTTTAACATTTATTTATTTATTTTGTTATTCATTTACATTATCAAAGCTCTATGAAATCATATTGACATAAATGAGGGTTACAAGTATGAAATGCAATGCTAATTGGACAGAATATTCTCTTTATTGTGGCATTTATATTCATTAGTATACAATTTGTTGAATTGATACAACGATTAAACTTTTTTGAGAATTAATTTAAATCATGGTGTTATTTTAAAGTAATGTTAAAATATACATAAAACAGCTTGAAAAGCTCCATATCAGTTGAATGGAGTGCTCAAAAGATACAACTAAGAGCAAACTCTAATGTAATATATTGATAGCGACGTATAAAAATACACTTTAAATGAAGATAATTTTTATTACATTTTTATTCTCAACATATTATTCAATCTGTCTATTCTTACTATCCATACATGCATGGAGATAAAATAACATTATAATTATATATTCTGTTCCCAAAAGCAGCGATAAATAGCATAAAGGTTGTTGGTCCACGTCGCTTACTTCGCAGTAAAAAAATCCATTTTTTATGGTATCGGTCGGTCGGGCGGAGCCATTTTCATGACTACCGACGTCCATAGACATCTGTATAGAGATTATACAGATGCGTTGTTCTCCTTTGTCATCCCACATCTCAAGGAAACAACGATTCTGTGTACTAATTACATAGTCTCACATTCTTATAAGTTCTATCTCTATTTTTATCAGATCGACATTATATACTCGAGAAACATAGCCTGCCCACTGGCGCAAATGGGTAAAAACACTTACGGGTACCTCAGGGCTGATCGAAATGCACTTTTCAGGCACAGAGTAGCTTCGCTGTGAAATTTATCTTAGTGCATCGATACAATTGGGTATTTTAGTAACTGAGTAATTTAGATCGCCTACATAAATGTTATCCCAGCTATTTTACCTAATATTATAAAATAATAGTTTATAAGAAGGTCAGTGCCCTATACAAACAAAGTTAGACTTCGTTTGTAGGTGTATACAACAGACAGCTATACTATAAAGACATTATAAAGGCTATATTTTATTATTAGCTATATTTCGTGAATGTCCGGGTAAAATCTACCCCAAGGAAAATATTTTTTTTTTCTGGAAGCAACGCCAGACTAAGTGGGCACAGGTCAGCTTGAATAATATTATTCCATAAACTGTGGTTTTCATTTTTCTAAACGCTGTATAATTGGACTGCACAATTCTCAAGGCACAAATTTTTTTATTCTTGTCGGGCAGTTTTATTCGTGATTTTTTCTTCTCTGTAAAGCAAGCGACGTTTTTTCCGTAGCGCGAGGAATTGGAATTAAACCCGCACTCAGCGTCTTAGCTTTAAATATGCGTGCAGTAATCGCTGGTTTATGTCTCACAAGTTAACAGTTATTCACTGAGGCTAGATTACTTCTATTGTCTACAAATTAAATCGTTCCAATATTAATATGTAACTGGTTTAAGTCATACAAAACATTGTAAAAGAAAACTATTTTCTTACAAAAGATAATATTATATTTCCCTATAGTAGTCCAGACATTCGCTTCGCAAATATCGCTTCCAATAATCTCAATTACAAAAATCTATATAGAGTACCTACTCAAGTACTCTCTTATTGGATTTATTTATGTTTCAAATGTCTTAAAATTAATAAATTAAATATTAAATAGATGAATTTATCTGATAAATAATAATAAATTAGGCCTTAGATATTGCTCTTATATATATATGTTTTTATTACTATTGTTATAATTCATTCATTTACGACGTCAGGTTTTAGGAAAATATAGGTACACAAAGTCACATTAATATAACATCAGAGTCAGTAAAATTTAGTATTTGTGAACTGTCATAATATCATTAAGATAGCTTGAGCAAGCACGTGTCACTAATATGAAAAGACTATGAGATGATATTTCGTACTATCTGTGAAAATCGTGGAATTCCCAAGGGATAGAGGTTGCCAACGCAATTTCATAATTTGCTACACGAGGAATGAGTCAGTGGGCGTACCTCTCATGATTATGCAATATGACTTCCAACATAACGATCTGCCTTTTTGATAACTTATAAATATTAAAAACCTTACGTCCGCTATAATACCTATAGGCTACATTCATACTGTTGCTTTGTTAATATGGATGTAATTTTACATAATCCACATTACATATAATTATATACATATTGTACGTACAAGTTGTATTAAACGTTACTAGCGTCATACGCTCAGAAAATGTTTAAACCACAATGTCTCTGCTAGCTATCTATTATTGACACTTTATTGTGGCATACAATTATTGGGCGTCTCAGCGGAAACCAACTACTTTCTCAAAATGGACTAAGTAAAAATCATTACGCATGTGTGAATGTAGCTCGTACAGTTCAGATCAATCATATAATCAAACAGTAAAATCCGTGTGTCTGTATATTAAATATTTTTACGAAAAACTAATTGGGGGCGGTGTTAAAATAGTATTAGAACACTTTTCAATATTTTAAAATTTTTTTGTTTGTCTCTTTGTCCAGTCTAATCTCCGACACTACTGGACGGATTTGAATGAAACTTTTCGTGGTGTATAGATACTAAGCCTGGTCAACATTAAAAATACTTTTAACTGCGCTCATTCCTATGGAAAATCGGAATTTCTGCACACTCTAAGCAAACAATAACAAATCACTCTGATTATAATATTACTACGCTACTCGAATGAAGTCGCAGGCACCAGCTAGTCCCTAATGTATTGGGAAACCGAAATTTTTTAAATATACACCTAATAATATTTGCAGAGAGTGTTTACGCAGCTTGTCTGATTGCATTCTATTGATCCGTCTAGACTCTAGACTAAACCTGGTAACTCTGATGGAATTTCAGTATCAAATATTTATATGAAGCACATCTTGCTAGTAAAAATACAACATGCATTTTCAATACAATCTTGCCCCGGGTTATTGGACTCG
Organism: Calycopis cecrops; assembly: GCA_001625245.1. NCBI lineage: Eukaryota > Metazoa > Arthropoda > Insecta > Lepidoptera > Lycaenidae > Calycopis > Calycopis cecrops. The sequence continues at coordinate 46,028 of LUGF01050281.1, forward strand.
TTTACGATGTCTGTGTATATATTTGCGTATTTATTTGTGGTAATTATATTTGAGGATATTATTCATAAAATACCACAGCCCCATCTATATATTTATAATTTTATTTAGAGTAAATTAGAGTTTGGGTTGTTTATAGTGGTATATTGTGTATGGTGGTATTTATCTTACCTACGCTATCTCGTGCGAATGTTGTACACACAGATTCAAATTAAAGCCCCAATGAGCCTATTACGAACGTATGCGTCAAAATTAATTACGAACTTCGGATTCACAGGTTATACACATATCACAGTAAATAACTAAACATGAAACATTTTTGTGTATGTTTAGAAATAAATAGCTACTGATAATAATCTGAAAAGCAGCTTAGTATATTAATATACTTAATTGTTGCTGTTTCAAATCAAGATTTTATATGACCGTAATTGTAGATTTGAACTTGTTATTTTTATCGTTTTTACCTGTTTTTTTAATAAGTTGTTCAACTAATTACTACAAAGGTAAAAATAAACCGTTTCGTACTCAGATTATTTTTATTTATAATTTTTTAAATCCCGAGAATCTTGTAATTTTCCTTATAATCTTTAATGGATTAAAAGGTTTTCATTATAACAAAGGAGATTTTTTTCTTTTAACATTTTAATATTACCTTTTAATTACAAAATTTAATATAGCGTGGTTACGAGATCAAACGGACAAATAATTTGGTAACCCTTGTTATAAATGAAGGGAGTCCTTCTGAAATGACCCAATTTTATATAAACCAGCTTAATTTAAGTACGCCCCAATATGAAACGCGTGAATATATCTGAATAATATTTACGGTATGTTTCAATTAACATTTTTATGCCTCTTAAGTATGATAAGGTGAGTATCTAAGTGACAAGTCCTATGTCTATGAGCGTCCAAAGTTACTTATCAAAGTATGATCCGTATGTGCGTTTTTCCAAACTATCATGAGCAAAGATGTTTTATTAGATGTTCTGCTGTCTGCCCTCGGACCGCACAAAACGCGACAGTGTACGTATTCATGTCGGTGACATTGCAAAGAGATAGTTTTCTTAGAGGTGGTCCAAGTAATCTCAAATTCAGCCATACAACTACTTAAAAATTATAGAGTTACCGCATTTAATCTTATGCAGATAAAAATATAACATTGCAATGTTGTACTTAGTTAATTAATTATGATAAATTATAATACTTTGCATTATAAATTAAATATTTTTCGCTGCTTGTTGTTCTACGATAAAAAAATACCTGCTTTCTTCTACTCTTTTTTCCGACTAAGACGAAGTCGGTACAATTATAAAATGTTACAAGTAACTTTTTACGCTAGAATCATAAGACATTCTTTGCTTTTTAAAATCCAAATCGCATATTTAATTTATAAACAGTATAAATATATTTATAAACATGTATTTATCACCAATATCAATTTTAGATATCAATTTGAAGGATTTTTATCATTAAAATTTATGAAACATGGCGGCATACCTCACTGTAGTATAATAGAGCGATCGAGTACGTAAGATGATACAGGATAACATGTTATTATAGGGGTTTCCCACTGGCTCACAATAAGCAGACCTTTGAAATGTCATTAATTTCTTACTGGACCTTTTGCTATTAAGGACTGAATTAGGGTTTGATATCAATCATTTAAACAAATTAGCGCCATTTTCTTGTTTTAAGTATACATATTTTATACCAGAACCAGAAGAAAGACGTTTGAAAATAGTCAAAAAGAGAATAAAAAAATATTAATTTTTAATTACATGGTGACATTTAAGTCCCGTAACATTTCCCGTCACCATGACAATAAATACTGCAATCTTGACAAGACGTCCGTCGTGACAGTCAAACATATTACGTATAAATATAAAAGCATTGTTCAATTAAATACACGTATAAAACTAAGGACGATGTTCGCGTAGCAAATGCCGTTGGACTACCGCATCTATTTCGAGGGAGATACCCTGATATCGATTTTATGTTTCGCCCCGTCCAGACATTCTGTAACAGTCTAACATCACGTGAGTTAATTTACTTGTTACGTTCCATTCCGTCGTGTTGATTAATCGATACGTATTATTGAATTATTACTCGGTAGAATCGGATTTATTATCTAGTTGGGAGATGATGTTCTTATAAGTGCGACGAATACTTTTCGTTTACTGGTATATACTATAATAAATATCATTTAAGCTAATATTCTGTCATACTGAATTGTCGTTCAGCATAGTGGAGGACTGAATTTAAGGTTATTTCTATAATAATTGAAGATTCTTGATACTTAGGATTATGTGTACCCACTTACTGCTATCAACTTATTTTTGTAAAAGTAAAAAAAAACATAAATATTATAAAGAACACATATTTTAAACTGTTATTAACACGGGTATAATTAATAACAATGATTTATGCCTTACTCGTTAATACATAATAAATGCTTGATGCACATGGGTGCCGCGAAGTTTTTATATTTTCACAGACAAAATTATTATCATATTAAATTTTTAAAAAATTTGAAAGTTTTAAAACGGAACATATTTTGAAATACCTAGCACCCATAATAGCTTAGCTGTTAATGTCGAATTGTAAACTTAATTTGACTTAAATGTTTTAATCTGGTTGATAGATGATGCATTAGTAATTTATGTAATTAGCACCATCAAGGTGTATTTGTTATTTTTTTAATGTCAGTAATGTCACTTTTATCAATATCGTCCATGTTATGTAACAGAATTAGCTTTTTTTGTGTTCATGCAGCGCGTGTTTATACGAATAAAGAATTATCTATTTATTTATTTATCAAGGCTACTTACTGGCCTATTGCTAAACTGTTGATGTTTTTTAATGTATCTTTAAATAAATTGAAGATGGTCAATATTTGGCTACTTGCATATTGATAGATTTTGGAACGTAAATGTTACTGGTTGTTAATAATTTTAATATGACTGTTACAAAATATCTGCATCGGACTTTACATTACATTTCTACATGATTTTATTTGACAATATCTTAAATACAACCTAATATTTACATACTATTTACAATGTCTACTGTGAAATTACAAGTCTTGTTAAATAGCGAAGAATCTTACCAAGAAAATAATATCTATGACTTGAAATCGGTATATAAATTAAATAAAGTAAGTAAAAATGTAGTTGCTGAAGCGGAACTCTTTGGTGTTTTTGTTGTCTCTTTGGAAATTCCTAAATATGTAAAACTCATTCTATAACGTCTATATTTTAGTAAGTTAGTCTACATATTTTTATTGCTTACATTTTGTATTGTTGGCACTGTGAGTATTAAAGGAACTTCAAATTATACGAAAATAATCTATGAGACAAGATTATGTGTGTATAAAAGTTATTATTTTCATACATAATTATATTAGATTCTACGCAATAATTACTGCAGATATTTTACTGGTTCACATTAATATTTTAATACATAATTTAATTAAAATGGCTATTATTTTCATAATGAATTCATAATCAAAAATAAAATATATGATAAATTATATAAATCTACGTTTCCTAGGTATGAAAAATATTTATCATTTATGAGTTTAATTATTACTTACTAGAAGTTTAAGAAAAGTATAAAACCATCTATTCACAGATATTAACAACGCGATCTTACGATCTCTCAACGGGCAGTGTCACTTTATTTAATCAGTTAGTCCACATCTGTACATACTTTAATGAAATAATTGATATTATACTCTAGAAATCGTATCGATACTTCCATCGTAATGTCGTGCACTGTACACCCAAGCCGTAAGACATCTCCGTTATATACAAATACATACTATTTTTAAATTCAGTCGCTTTATCACTTTACTAGCGTCAAAATTGCCCTGCTTATGCGCTATCATTATGACGTCGTCGTCAGATGTCGTTAGCCTCCCCCACATATCCCTCGTCGGGACTCTCGGAACAAATATCCGATGCACATTTTGCGTTAGACACTTGTGGGAGGGGTTTCAATACGTTCTCTGAACCTTCACCCGGCATCCTAGCGTCTGTTGTTTGAGTGTCGACACACCTCGTCTCAACTTGATAACATCTCCCCGGACCCTCGGCTATACCCACGGGCACCATAACCGCACAAGTGCCTTTAGGATTCCAAGTTGGACAGGTTTCGTTCGGAGAACAACATTGAGTGGATTCTGTTTTATATCCTTCGGGCGGCGATGGTACGAACTCGTCGTTGTAGTACACTGTCCCATTTCCGACGAATGCAATTTGACGGTTTGGCTGAACAGGGTACCCTTCTAAAGTGCGCCGTACGTTCGTTCCGTTAAACGGTTCTAAATTGGGACAGACGGGAGGCGTGGCATTGAACTCGTTGTCTTTTGCGAACTTACATGTAAGTTTTTGCCCTTTTGGTCTATTATGGGGTAACGTTTGATAAAACGGCCCTATAATTGAGTAATTTGACATAATCGGAGGCCTGCAGGGGTGTTTTGGTAGGCCGTAATCGTAAGGATATCCTTCGTTGTCTAAAAAACATCCCGGATTTAAGTGCACGTCTGCAGAATGTTGGTACATCGCATTAGGAGGCATACTCATTGGCGGCATGTTTAAATTTTGTTGATCCTGCCAAGTGACTTGCCGTTGCATAATTGGCGCGGAAAATGCGGTCTCCTTAAAAGTATCGTTTGTTGTTTGCGCTTTGTACACTGACATAGCTGTGTTCTCATTATGTGCGTTGTTAGCGACTGTTTCTGCTTCGCTAATTAGGTCAGGATTTCTGTCGACAAAGCCTTTCATATTATTGCTTTGGTATGCATCACTGGGCTCGTAGTCGCGGCTCGATTGAACCGTATAATGTAAAGCGTGGTGTGAATGTGCATTTACAATAACGCTCCCATTGTTTTTTGGCAGAGAGCCGTTGCTTCTGCTGGATGGCAAAATTTGATTGCATAAAGCTACGTCTTTGCCGCTCTCTTTTTTCTTTCTACTGCGTGTATCGGTTTTGAATTTCAACAAAACAACTGCTATTATTGCAATAAGTAAAACGATAATAAGGAAAACTAATGTAATAATTAATACTAAATGTCTATGTGGGAATGTTACTACTATCACCACTGGCTCCTCTTTTACTAAAATTTTAATCGTATAATTTGCTCTAACTCTTCCTGCAGAATTTTCGGCAATACACGAGTAAGTACCATTATCGTCGCTACCAATATTGAATATATACAATTCACTCTTTTTATCTATAATTCCGTTTTCCACATAAAATACGTGGTGCGGTTCCGCTGCGGATGTTGAATAATTTCGTATTAGCTGTCCTTGAAATAACCACTGTACCCTGGCCTCAGGTATAGCCTTAACTAAGCATTCCAACGTAACGTTATTCCCAATATTAGTTTCTAACTGTACCGACGTAGGGGTCAATTTTGGTAAACAAGCCAAATCGAATTCGTTCATGCTTCTAATGGTGCGTTTTTTCAGGCGTTCAGGTAGGGAGCAGACGGGCTCAACTGCGTGCGGCATATTGAAATTCGAAAGCCAGTTATGTAAATCTCTCAAATAACAATCGCAATTCCAATTATTATTCTGAAGATCGATACCACGCAAAGTATCCGGAAATATATTATCCCCTTGAATATTTGAGAGTCTATTACCACTTAGCCTCAACCACTCCAAATGTTTCAATCCAGAGAACGCCTCCTCTTCTATATTCTCAATTTTACAATTACTAAGCTCTAATGTATTTAAATAAGATAAATGTTGGAAACAATGCATTTTTATATTTGTTATTGGATTGTTGTTCAGAGAAAGCCTCATCAGCGAGGGAAAAAATATAAAATTGCTCGATGGAATCGCCGTAATATAATTATTGGATAAATCTAGTTCCACTAAATTCGCCAAGCCCCTGAAGGCGTGGTTATCGATTTTCTGCAATCGACATTTCTGTAAATAAATTTTCTGCAAATCCAGAAGTCCCAGTTTATGAAATGTTTCTTTTTGCAGAACTTGTAGATCATTACCGGTGAAGTCGAGAACTTGAGTCTCGGAGTCTAGCGAGTTTGGAATCGCTTTTAGGTCTTTATCAGTGCATTCGACGTATCTTTTTCCATTTTTCCATTTGCATATGCACTGTGTGGGGCAAGCAATAGCAGGAAGGAGCAAGCACGTGGTGCACAAGGCAATCAGCCCCACGTCTAAGCCCCCCTTGACTTTCATGTTGCCTCAAGGCATTCGTGTATAATTGAAGTTAGCGAGCATTATCTGAAACAAAAGAAAACCAACGTTAAATTATTACTATTTCCTTGTATTATAACAGAGGGCAAACCATTGTTCGCAGCGATCAATAAACTTATTGGCTTCCTACGCAATTTATTTGAGGCATTTCTTCCAAAAGTTATTAAAATTACGTGACTTTGTTTTCGTATACTGTACGTTTTCTATTAAAACATTTATAAGTACGGCTCTGACAAGAAAATTGAATTTTAGATTCTATTTAAAATTTTTCCCGCTCATAATACTTCGATTTATACTCACTCTCGTGAATATTTCTCAAGTATTTGCACTATCCATTCAGAGCAGGTGAATGCATATAATATACTTGTACCAAACATTGCTTTTAGCAAAAGTATACTCCGGAGAAAACTGTATTATACAATTCAACATTTTCAAAACTTGTTTTAAACTTGACGTGACTGAAACATTTCTTACGTCAATGTGGAAATTTAAATTATATTTCAAATACTAAGAGGCGACTTTAGACGTAGTAACTCTTATTCTTCTAGAAAGATGAGATATTTAGGTACTAATAATCATCAAATTTTATTAAAAATGAATCCAGGGTAATAAAACCATAATTAACTAAACCTTTATTTCTGTTATAATGATTTTTTTAATTTAACTTCAGATATTGGCTTTGTTAACTATTGCTAATAGGAAATTCGACTAAAGACAATATGGCTAATGGTGCAAGCCTTATAAATCATGATAATTATAAGGCTAGTTATATGCTGTGCTAAGGCTTCAATTCTGTAGGGGACTGAGCCGTCAAGAACCCTGATACTCCATTTTCAGGGCACCTCAACAACGACGAGGTTTGTTGAATGTTGGCCCTCGCGGTGCTTTTGCGTGTATTAGGCACTATCGAGAATCGTGAGATCTCATTTTCACCCACCATTCATCGGCTTTTCCCTACCTTGGAGAGCACTTTAAGTCGTCGGTCCTAAGCCAGATTTTTCTTCGGCCATATCGGAATAGGAGAATGAGTAGAGAATGCACTTGTGTCTTCGCAAACAGTTGCACGAAATACCAGCCATATGAGCAGGATATATTATGTATGTTCTACACAGAAAGCTCGTCCCTAAAAAGATAGGCGATCTTAGACGAAATTTAACTATATCATATATACTTTAGATAGAATATTTTTACCCGTGTTAATATAATACATTTTAGAAAACGAATATTCCAAAAATATCTGAGAAACCCTTCTGAATTTATGAAGCAAAAACACATTTGTATCAGATTGTACGGTTATATTTGCAAACAGTGGTTTGAATGTAAACAAAAATCTACCTCCGCAAATAGAAAACAAGAAAGATGGAAAGAAACGGGGCGGTGATAAATAATGCATTGGATACATAATACATGCGGCATGTCGGAAGGCATTTGGCCAAGCGAAAATTGCCCAAGTTTGAGATCAATGCTGACCGCATCAAATTGAAAATACATGTCTGGGAATGTGATTGGAATATCTATGAATTGTAAAAGGTATTAACATGTTTATTTAAGCGTTTTCGTTTATATTAATTAATAGGTATTTATTGCCAACGTATATGCCAGTTGTCAAGTCCCGAACTTTTTTTAGTAATATGTGGTGTACTCCAATATAGCGGAATTAGGATAGACGGCCGGCTGTTAATACGATTCCAGCATTACTTGACAGGTATGCTGTATGTCATTTCTTGCCGTGTGAGTTTTCGATGGTTCATGGAAGAGCAACGCATCTGTATAAACACTTCGCGGCTGTTTATGGCCATCTGTAATCCTTAATAAGACTCTTTCCCACTTTTTTGCCACGTTTGCTCCCTATACTATAAAAAAACTGTACCTACAGTGTTTTTTGCTTCATTTAAAACGTACGTGAGGTAATAGCAGGCTGACGTCGCCCGTACAGCTTATTCTGGGACTAGTTTTATCCTGTAAGCGGAAGGTACCTCCTTCCAATTTGTACGGCAAGAAATAGTGCTACGTTGCATGCATGCAATGTGGCACTATTTCTCTTTTTAAACGTATTTCAGACGTCGATTTATTTCAAGCCACTTTGTTCTCATGCGACTTTTCCAAACTAAAATAGTCCAAGAACAAAATCCTACCTTGCGTCTTTCAGAATTCTTAAAAATAATGTGAAAAGCGACTACTCAAATGTCAGTTCATCACGTTATATGTGAAGAAATAAGTGATTATTAGGTTATACTGGCTGATCGAGTAATATATACTGAAGACAGATGTAGGCTGAAGATTATTGTAATTAAAACGTAATTAGAGTCTCGCAAATATTTTCAAACTTATATCTTGAATAAAAAATATATGGGTGTTATTCTTTAACATTTTATATAAAAGATGGAGCAATTCATTTTTTTTATTTTATAATAAAAAGATGAGCGCCGCTGTACGCCTGAGTGACACATTTGAAAAGGTTATTGCCCTTTAAAAATATTAAAATTTATGAGTCTGTATCTTCTGACAAAATGTATTTAAAATAAAATAGAATAGAATATCTAATGAATTATATATCAACCACAGAAATTGGTTTATGAAATTCGAGCTAATATATAAATATAGATAAATAGCCAATTCTTGCATTGATAAAGGATAACATTAATATGCTGAAACAAATAAAATGGTGTGTCTATTTTAAAGACAATGCTCATTTATGAGGTAACGAGTAAATATAATATTTTTTTTAGGGGCAGATTATACCTAAGAAATGAATGAAATATTCTGCATTTCAAATCTTTTATATTGCAGTGCTCACTAACGATCATATGCCCGCAGGGACCTATTAAGCTTATCAAATCCAAAATAAACGTAACAATATAATTATCGAGATACTGTTAATGCAAATATGAAATATCATTTCAGACTAATTACACTGTTAACATAACATTAATGTTATATTATGTATATTTTTGAAAGCTTCGCGATCTTAGTATACAATTTTAGTATTGTTGAATTGCAGTCAAGAGTGAGGTATCCACCCCGGTCTTGTGTTTTAAACTTCACGGTTTTTTCAAGAGTTATGCCATGCCGAATACCGAATACCATTGTAATCGAATACCATACCGTCCTGGCACGAGCGGGAAGGTAATCTCGTTCAAACAGTAATTTCTTCAAATGAGAACTCTTTGTGACATTGATTTAAAAAAATATACGCAATCAGTTTATTTATATAACTAGCTGGTGCATGCGACTTCGTTCGCGTAGCCTAGTAATATTATACAAAGTGATTTGTTATTGTTTGCTTGTGCCGAAATCTGATTTCCTGTAGGAATAAGCGTTTTTACGGCAGTAAAAAGTGTTTTTTTTTATGTTTACTAGACTTAGTATCTATACACCACATTCATTCGAATCCGTCCAGTAGTATCGCAGATGAGCTCGGACCAACAAACAGACAGACAAAAAATTAATGAAAACCGGCCAAGTGCGAGTACGACTCGCACACCGAGGGTTCCGTATGAATGGGAAGAACAATCCAAACGTAATGCATGGTTTTCAATTATTGTAACTTTACGACTGCCGTTTAAGTTGACAAAAATCACATTTCTAAGTTATGCAATAAAAAGTTATAGTCAATTATGCATAAATTTTGTATGAAAACGTACTTTGTAGAAAGCCAAAAATTATCGGGTTCTTCCCGTTAACCTGGATTTGTGAAATTTGGCAAGTAGTAAGAACTTATAGCACATAAGAATAAATTTGAAAACTAGTAAATTATATGTAAATAATTGGAAAAATCATTATCAACTTATAACTGTAATTCGCTGCCTATTAGGCGGTTGCGGCACACATTTAGTAGGCGCCTAGGTAGCTAGTACCGAGTTAGATACCACTTAATAAAAAAACCGGCCAAGTGCGAGCCCGACTCGCACACCGAGGGTTCCGTATGAATGGGAAGAACATTTCAAACGTAATGCATGGTTTTCAATACCTTTTTCTATAAAACGCGTGAAGGGATAAAGCTGAATTTTTTCAAATACGGAGGTCAGTTACGTCTTGATGCCTTGAAAAAATCACACTTCTAAGTTAACGCAATATAAAGTTATAGCCATTTATGCACAAATTTTGTATGAAAACGTACTTTTTCGAAAACCAATAGGGTACTTCCCGTTGACCTGGAGTTGTAAAATTTGGCAAGAAGTAAGAACTTATAGCACATATATAGGAATAAATCTGAAAACTAGTAAGTTATATTATGTAGATCATTGGAAAAATTATTATCAACTTATAACTAATTCGCCTGAAAAATTCATGCCGCAACCGTCTAAAATAGACGGTTGCGGCACACATTTTCTCTTTGAGATACGGAACCCTAAAAATCACCATAAATACCTATTATTAAGTGTTAATTGTGTTATTATTAATTTGATTAAATAATTGTTTTATAATATAAGAAGTCAAACAAGGAACAGGCGCCTATTTATATCGTGGCGGCCAACGGATGTCTCATCCGCATAATTTACGTAAACGCGCTGCCCACTCTGTCTACCCCCCAGAGGGTCAGTGATATATACCATAATGTTGACGGCACCGAGGTCGTTCATAGATTCTGTAGTAATATTTATTCATAAGGCCCAATCAATTTGAACAATAAACTATACTTAATTGTTTTTTCAGCTGATGATTTAGCAGAAATTTTACTTCTTATAAAGCAAGGGTTTCTTACATTTTTTGCAGTAACGGACCCCTTTCCAGAATTTAAGAGCTCCGCGGACCTCTGTCAAAGAATATTTTAGGAAAAATAAACAAACCTCATTAATATTTATTATACCTACTATAAATCACTACTTATATACAAGAATGTTAAATTTTAACTGCGCTACCGCGGACCCCTGACACAATATATGCCACGGACCCCCAAGGGTCCGTGGACGGCACCACTTTAAGAAACCTTGTTGTAAAGGAAAATACACATGTCTCTGTTAGCTAGAAATTGCAATTCTGTACAAATGTTAAAGTTGTACATGTAGAAATCTTGAAGAAATCAAAGGAGAAAGTTTACTAGCGTTAATAAATCAAGCTCACACTGCATTTAAAAATAAAACTTACATTTTGAAACTCATAATAACTTTGTGCCATTTTACGATGTCGCTGTAATCGGTTCTCATCAAGATCACTTTAGTGTTGTCAAGAACGTAGATAATATACTAATATATAGAGAATAAACGAATTGTTAAGACTGCAATGACGTCATCGTGCGATCCTCATATCATACAACTCATATTCTGTAGAATTATCACACCACGCACGCCCTGCTATGCTAAATACCATTAGGAATTGCGTTATAGGCATTAGACAACGAAAATATAATATTTATTACATTTTATAAATTTAAGATGGATATTTAAGATATTTATTTACCATAGAAATAAATAGAAACTAACCAACTGAGTAGTAAAGAAAAATCCCATTTATGTTTAACATGTGGTACAACACGTAACAACACGTAACAAGTGGTGGTGAGTGGATTTTTGGGATAGGAATAACATAAGCGTCAGTGATATCTGAGTAGCTTGAGAAGCTTGTTCTACATTAATAATAACTCGTCGACATGTATGCTTATAAAACATAAAGCAAATCGCCGATATCGCGGGTTGGTACGACTGTAACAAATAAGGGAAAAAATACCGAACGTACTTCAAACAAAGCGGCCGCCGAAAGGTAAAGCAAATAAAAAGCAATCAAGAATAAAATAGAAAAAGCGTTTAAAACATATAGGCTTTTGTACCAAAAAATAATCAAACACAACGTTTATGAACAATGTTACATATTCATAAATGTTATGAAATAGTTACAAAATAATCGATTTACAAAAGCAGAACTTCGATACTTTTTAGAATTCCGTAGTAAACGAGGAACCCTTATAGTTTCATCATATCCGTCTGTCTGTCCACGGTTTTACTCAGAGACTAAAAGTACTAGAAAGCTGTAATTTAGTATATGTATGTAGATTAATCATGAAAGAAGGGGTAGAAAAGAAACTAGAAAAAAATTTTTTTTTGGAGGAGCTCCTTTACTACTACTACTAAAATGATTTTTTTTGTTCTCCAATAATTAATCGCGTGGGGTATCGTTGAATAGATCTTAGATAAAGATTATGAGGTTGAGAATATCATTTTTAGATTTGAGATCCATTTATGAAATATTTTGTTTCAAAGTACTATTTGTTAGAGATAAGTGTCTCCCCGCTCTATCATCCCAACAGTTAAATAAGGACAAGTGAAAAAAAAATATAGCAGTAGTATATAATTATAATAACGAAATTTAAAGGAGCTTTCCTGCATCCATCAGAGTTGAGTAGGAGGTAAAAACTGAAATGTATACTGTACTGTATACTTATAATATATACTCGTAAAAATAAAATTACATATAAATCTTTCTTCAGTTACTAGTTATTTAGTACAGTTAGTTTTTAGATGTTCTTTGAGTGTGAACTCAAAATTGTCTTACGCAACTACATAACCCTACATAGTGCTTGGCCCGATATATACTTGACCTGTTTTTTTACCAACCAATCATTCGGTTGATATTATAGTTATTCGATATTGACCGCACTCAACACTTCTTGCCTGTCTGCCTGCTGCCTTTTTGCTCTGCAGCCGAAATTAGAAAGCCTTGTCACGTTTCGGGATGGCAAGAGGCAGTGGCTTTGATTAACAAAAATTGATTGCTACTTGCTCCTTTGAGTGCTCCGAGTATTTGGGATAGACAAATAATACTACGGTCCACGAGGAACGAGAAAAAGCCTTAAAAAATTTTGTCCAATCATCAGTAGTAGACGTAGTCAGTAGATAAAAAATAATTTCTAAAAGTTTATTTATGCCAAAAATTTGTTCATTTTTTTTCTAAAACTACGAGACCGTTTTTCATGATTCCTCAAGATGTGTTTTTGATAATATTAAAAAATTTCTTTGAAATTTTATAATTTTTACTATAAATTATCATTTAATAATAAACCGACGCTATTAATATCCGCACAGTAATTGTAGCATAATATGTAGTGTTTCTTTTAAATGTTTACGTAGGTATAGTATGTAGCATACGCGATAACTTCACATAGCTGTGTTAAATCATAAATGACAGCTGCTATGTCGCTTTTATACATTAAAAATGGTAACCCTATTCTAGACTATTAAAAAATCTTCGGGGTACAAAATAACGGATTATTATTATGGCCATCAGTGGTCACTTGCCAAGAGATGATCAGACTGCTTTATATGCTAGACTGCTATATGAACACATAAAAATATAAGCCATTTACACAAACTTATGCTGCAGATTATGAAGAAAATATAATAAAAACAACGACATGAATTATAATATAGCGTAGAATGTAAGGAAGAAACACAGCATGAAAATAAATATATCTATTCGATTTACCGAAGTAACAGGAATTTAATATCATGCGAGTTATTACTGAAATTGAAATATTAATCAATCGGCAAAAGTAAGCCCAAAAAAGTCCGAAATAAATCGATTCACTAAAGAAAACGACTTGTTTGTAAGGGAGGGCAATTTCTAACAAGCCCGGTTGGGATGTCCGGTGGAGTTTTCTCCCTTTATCAATCTACAAAAAAGTTCTGCGAGTCTCATAATCCATACTAATCCGCCAATATATCTCGTAATAAAGCCGAAGTTATTGTTTGTTGCTTGGCTATTATAATCTCTCGTGTTTATTAAATTTACCACTTTGATGTGCCCGTAACGTTTTTACTTATACAAATATTTTTTTGTATTAAATGATTAAATCTAATCATTTGTTGAATACAAATTAAACATTTTTGAATGCTTCGAAATTAACATATTTTTTTCTTATTAAGTATAAACGAATTTAAAATGTGATAATTGCAGTCTTTGTGAATATTTTAGATTTATTTTTATTCACTTAATAAGTTGAAATAACTTTAAAGGCTTATGAATAACTACTTCTCAATTAGGGCTTTATATTAGTCTTTTGTGGACATCGTGCTAAAGTAAGGACGTTCTTGAGATGATGTTAGTTAAATCTTATTTGGCATCATAAAGTAAAACTCTCACTCTTTGGGAATGCCAGATTACCTGTTTTAAATTTTACAGGTAATCTGATATTGGCCAAATTATAACATTATATACCTACAATATAGTGTTATGATGATAATGATAATCGTCTTTTACCTAGTAAAAACATGCTATTTTAAAACCAAAGTTGGGTCTGTAAAAACCCGAGATAGTTTTAATCTCTCTTCATATTATCTTAGACCTTACTTGCTTCCCATCAACTTTCTCTCAGGGAGAAAATCTATTACATAGTTTACGAACTACTAAGTATTATGAATCTTAAATATGTATAAAGTTGTTTTTATTATAATATATTTGTACGTATAATTCGTTATATGCTTTACTTGATTTTCGCTATGTTATAATATTATGATATAAATAATGTAATATAATATTATCTAAACTACCTCTCTTTTTCTCTATCTCTTTATCTAGGCGACAATAATCATAAAATATTATATAATTCACTATATATAATTCACTATTTTTGTCGTCCGAATATTGTACGTGACTGAATTTCTTGCCATACCTATGGCAAGGAAAAATGTTGGTATATATCGTAAGATTGGAAAAACCATTCGTTTACGAAATAACTGCAATATAGGTATCAAATTAAAGGGCTCAACACGAGGATTTCAAAAAGGTATAATCACACAACTGTAATACTAAAAAAATATACAGTGACAAAAAAAACATTTTTCGAGTGCTTACTGCCTTACTAATATTATAATGTAAAAGTAACTCTGTCTATCTATTAAGCTATTACTACTAAACGACTACAGAGTTTTGATTAAATTTGGTACAGAGATAAACTAGCTTAGAGTTTGGGAAAAGAATATATCTATACTTATAAAATAACATGTCCTGACTGACCAATTCATCATCGCCGAGCAAAAACTGTTATAGTTACAGCAACGAAATTTGGTGAGTAGGGTATTTTTATTGAGTAGACACCCACTAAGGACAGAATTTTTGAAATTCTACCCCTAAGGCGATGAAAAGAGGTTGAAAGTTTATATGTAAGTCCTTATTAATGGGCTATTGATTAAAAATAAATAAATGCGTTTGAAATAAGGAATTTGTCTGTTAGTCCGTTAGTCTGTTTATCCAGGCTAATCTCCGAAACTAATCGATGGATTAAAACTAAATTAGCGCTGCAGGCCTGTTCATATTGACCTCAGAAGGAGAAACAACCAATGTCGTATATAAAGAAATACTTTAAATTGAACGAAATTTCGGCACACTGCACTGTAAGAAACAAGAACCATTTGATAGAATAACCACTGATTATAATACAACTACGCTATGCGAACGAAGTCGCGGGCGTCAGTTAGTGCTTTATAAAACTGACTACCTTATGCCAGCGGCTTCGTGACACATAATGTAAACTCTTGAAATGAATTGATCCGATTACGTTATTTATCTAACTAAAAATCCGTAAATAAAATAAAAATTTAAAAAAAAAAACAAAAAACCTGCCTGCCTTAAAAATAATAACTAAATAAAAAATCAACTGAAAATGCCGGAACAAGATAAAAATTCAATTTTAACATGCAGTGGGAGGCAAAAAATTTAATGGCTTTGTGCATGCCTCCGACTGCATGTAAAAATTGATTTTTTATCTTGTTCCGGCATTTTCAGTTGACTTTCTATTTAGTTGTTATTTTTAAGGCCGGCAGGTTTTTTGTTTTTTTTTTAATTTTTATTTTTTACAACCTTACTGTGACATATTATATAAACCACCATTTCCACATAATAATATGTATTATTTCCATGTTAATAATGTTCTCGTATATAAAATCGATGATGTTACATAGAGGAGCTATGTAATATAACGGGTTTTATATTTCTGTGTGGATGTCGACTGAATTAAATGTCATCACGCGGAATCTACTTTACGTCTCATATTTTTAGAAACTACCAAATAATTATTTTAAATTAGAACTATTTATGTAAGTGATATAAAGTTGTAAAAAACTTAAAATTTATATAGCTCGCGTGACTACTTAACGAATAAACGAAGTCGTTTTCAAAATAGATAACATCGTGTTTATGAATAATATGATGAATGATGTATGTAAAGATTAGTTTATCGAATTCGTAATATATCAATTTGTGCTAAACCAAGCCTGAACTCAAGTGCTTTTTTTATAAAATGTTATTAGGTTTAGTAAGAAATAGTGTCAGGTCGCAGCCGAATTAGACCGACACGACCGGCGAAGTACCTCTTAGTTGCAGGATACCGGCAGCTGTGCTGTCGTTTGTCGAGAGGTGCGTAGGTAGTCGGTGGCCCATGGAGCACAAAGAAGGGTAATACATCTATATAACATGTTATGCGGATGTTTATGAGCGTCGGTAGTAATGAAAAGTCGGTACGTTCGTTCGCCTCATTATATTATAAAATAAATGTTTATCTCAATTATTTGGCATAAAGTTCGCTGACTGAATGAGAATTTGATGATTGAAATATAAATGTATTCTTAATTTTAAATGAACCACAACCTACAATGAAAACGTAGCAGGCGTGTATATAAATTCTCATCTCTGTTATTTTATCATTTATGTAGAACCTCAAAAATAATTTGTTAAAATATTCCTTAGCGCGTACGAATTTGAATAACTTCGTTACCTATTGTTTGTTTTACCAAAACGCTGTTTATTCGGCTATCTATTATTGTAATGTACGATATTTTACTTAGTAAATTTTCTTATGTCTGTATAATTTTCTCTTGGGTACGATTCATCTTATAATCTTTTTCCGTATGGTATAGACATAAAAATGTTGAAATACATCCGTATAATATCGATAATGATAGATGTTTCTTCGCAACCGGCGTGTTTGTATGAAAAGATTTATGAATTTGGAGGAAAAAAGACAGGTGCACATTGATCGTGATATGTGGTTAACTATGTTTCCTGTGCCTACCTTATTCTTTGGTAATGTGAGGGAATACTTTAGGTACAAATTTTTATACTTAACTAGGTACTAATTTTTTACTACCCAGGAGCCCGGGTGGCTCAACCCGGCACAGTGTCGGGCTCAGCTATTGCCCCTACCGACTAAGCCCCTGTGCCTTCAGCCGTTATAATTGGAGGGTCCCGGATTCACGAGCAACAGGATCCCTCCAGCGCGGCGGTAGGATGGCCTAGGTGAAAAGGCAAGAGCCAGACTTCTCTTCCTTGAGATGTTCCCTGTACCTATTCCATTAGAGAACTAGCATAAAGATGTAGTTGTAGTTAATATCATAATATATTAAGCATCCACATGCAATATTCATAGTCCTTGTATTTCTGATGGAAAACTGATATATTAATAATATGTAATACTCTCAAATACCACACGTAATCCTGTCATGTGGTATTTGACAGCATTATGAGCATTCGATTAGAACTTACATTAGAGCCTATTCATTAGCACTGACATACTTCACCACAATTTTGTAAACATCATGTACACGTAGATTACAGCCAATGGGGTAAGCGTGACAGGCGTATCTCTCGCTCACATGATATCACCGTAAAGTTATAATTCTCATCTCGTGCTATTTATGATAAAGGGCACATCTGTATAACAATTAAGCTAATGTCTATGGGCGTCGGTAGGCATTTAAATTCAAATTCTGTATTTTTTTTAATTCGGTACATATATTTGTAAAATAAAATAATATTTTGTCCAGCACATTTGCCATGTTATTTTATGGCATACACACATAGGTACAAAAACAAATATTGCAATTATTCAAAAGTAATAAACAAATTTGCTAAAATATAATTTTCAAGACTTGGACTGCTCGTATGCTCCCACTTACTATAAAACAGAAACAAACCAGCCAGTGGAAATAAAGCACTGATCTCTTCCTTTCCCCAATACTTAAAAAAACAATAATCTTCTCTCACGTTCTAACACAAACAACTTTTATCCGTTGCGTCACAAGCGCTACAATTGTTTTCCTCGTATTATCCACTTTTGAGTGTTTACCCAGTAACTATCCCGGGCTTAGATTCACTTTCGCTGTAACAAAAGAAAATTTTCCCGAGGGACGTCCTACCTACACAATCACACTAAGTAGGGTTACCATAATAATAGTGAAATTAGGAAATGATTGAGTTTGCAAAGTTATGTAAAATTGAAAATTATTTGTGCAGTAGATAGCTAGTTGGAAAAAAAAATATTATGGAAGAACAGAATCAGGGGCCACTGGCCAGCTAACTTTATTAGTAGCTGATATTTTATATTTTAATCTCATTAACGTGATATCGTCTTATAAATATGTAGATGCCGCCTGATGCACTCACGAAAAACCACGACTCATTGTCACGTCAAAAAGGCCTTATCAGCGTAAGCGTTGTTATCGCGTAAAATTTTAATTTGACTTAACTAAAAACAAATATTAAATCTGTGTATTTAAGAAAAGACCATTTAAAAATAAGAGAAACGAATACTTCATAATACAAGACGTCAAATCAGATAGCACGGAACTCGAACATTTGTGCCGTTATTCGCTAGAGCATGACAGTTTTAAAGAGCATACGACTTAAATACGTTGTCAGAGTACCTCCCAACCCTACTACTCTAAGTCTTCTTTTACTTTGTGACAATGTTTCATCTGTGCGGAAACCTTGGGAATGTCAAAACAAGTTTTCAAACCATATAGCTCAGTTTGCTTTCTGTTATTATTTGGCTTTGTATTTGAAAATATATTTATCTTTTGGTATATGACAAACTATACTGGAGACCGTTATATCCATTATCCTGATAACTTTATTTTGAAGCTATTCCCGGAGATAGAAAAGGTCACGTTGATTACAAATTACTTAAAAATTTAGATATTTATGAGCGAAGAATCGAAAAGAAAAATAGAAACTAATTATTTCTAGTACCTTTAGTATGTAAGCGTTTAATTTGTAATATGATAATACAGCTTAGCTTTAATTGATTTCTTTTCTTAGCATAGAATTGTGACCACTGGCGCCCCTAGACATCCGCATAGAAGTAAAACAGATGCTTAGCCCTCCTTCATTCGCCATCGGATACTTACACGCCGCACTAAACGCTACAGCACAGCTGTTACTATCTGGTATCGAGAGATACCTCGCCGATCGTGCTGGCTCAAATCCAGCATGACACCATCATATACGACTTTGCGATAATCCAGTTAAAAAAAATTATATAAACATGTCGAACACTAACATATATAACTAATTTAGGATTTATCATAAAATACATGTAATACAAATAACATAACGGCGCAACTGGAGCCATTTCATTTTGTTTTCAGTCAGGCTTTTAAGCTTTCTCTAAGACATGACATTTGATTTATTCAACTTGTGTATAGGACAAATCTAGTCGAGGTATGTACTATCGGCATGCCGCGCTTTTGCTCGCATAAAAATATGTGCCAAGAAATCCATTTTATTGTTATCGGGATTAAAAATAAGTTTCAAGTTATTCTAGATCTTTATCTGTACCAAATCTTAACCAAATTCCTTTTAGAAAATCATTCAGTATATTTTGCGTCAAATAATTTTTAACATAAATTCGAACTTTCATCATCATCGTCATCATCGTCAGCCGGAAGACATCCTCTGCTGGACGTAGGCCTCCCCCAAAGAGAGCCAAATGTTACAAACTTTCAGATAAAAAAAAATGAATTGTACTAAATGCATTTGTATGTTTTTTTATAAGAACTACTTATATTATTAGTAGGATTATGTTAGTTATTTCATAATATTTATATCCTACAAAAAGCGAAGTCATGGTAATCCTTGTTTAGGTCTATATGTGTAATTATGTAGCAAGTGGGGTGTTGAGATAAGCGTACAGCCATGTGAAACACACTTTCTTTATATTCATTTAACGAGCGCGCGCCAGACATAATTACGGCTCTCGAAGGTATTATGTAAATTGTGATATTAATAGAAAACAACACGTAAAGTAAGATATTAATAATATTAACACACGTATTATCATATTGAAAGACACTGTCTTGTTTCTTTTTCATAGCAAAAAATTTTGGTGACTTCTGAAGCCTATTAATATCTGTACAAACCATGTTATGACAAGAGTTAGGTACCCTTCCTAACCACAACTTCCTAATGAACCATCGTCAAAAACACCATTAAAACAAATAATTTCACGCCATCTAGTGAGCTATAGGTATATTAACGGTTTCGTGTTGTGTGTTAAATTAAGGATGCTGTTTCCCTATTCTCAAATAAATCAATCAAGTACGAGTCGGACTCACTTAACATATAATATATAACTTATGCATTCATTCAGTATGAAACTACAAGTATATTATGGGTGATACAAAATTAACGCAAGATTTGAATTAAATAGAAAACACAGTTTAAGCATTTTCATTGTTTTTTTATTGAATCATAAAGTACATAGGGTAGGGTTATTCATGGAATAACACAGTAGGAGAATAACCTCCGCGGCTTTGTATCATAGGCACTCGTTTGTCGAAATATTTCATGACCATTTTGCATAAATGTCGCTGATTTCGTAGATGCAGCCTTGAATATTATACTTTAATGCACAGGTAGCTATGGGATTCCTAACATGGACCTGTGACTTCAAATAACCCCATAAAAATAAATGTAATGGTGCTAAGTCACGATCTAGAGGGCCGAACGAGAGATTACACGACCTAGCAACTTATTTTATTTTTTGACTATTTAAATATTGAAGAAACGTTATTCTAAAGTGTGACCTCTATTTTTACTAATCCGTAAGGCGGATCACTCACGGCACGCGGTTGGCGGTGAGGCGGATCT
>LUGF01050281.1:69178-91971 GCA_001625245.1 Calycopis cecrops
GTCAACTGGGGGTCACTTCCAAAAACCCCTTATTTTTGCTAGAAATGAACTGGGGATCATTTTGGGGTCGACCCTCATTGGACCCCCTGGGATTTTTAAAATTTTTAGAGTTTTAGAATCAAACTTGAATGGGTTAGGTTAGGTTAGAGTTTATTTATACACAACGAGCGAGCGAAGCGAGCGAGCCTAGAGGATTGGCAAATCCTTATTTTTACCGGACATGAACTGGGGATCATTTTTGGGGTCGACCCTCACTGGACCCCCTGTGATTTTTAAAATTTTAGGATCATACTTGAATTGGTTAGGTTAGGTTAGACTATATTTATACACAGCGAGCGAGCCTAGTGGATTGGCAAATCCTTATTTTTGCCGGACATGAACTGGGGATCATTAATGGGGTCGACCCTCACTGGACCCCCCTGACCCCCAAGGCGTCAACAGGGGGTTCCAAAACCCTTTATTTTTGCTGGACATGAACTGGGGTTATTTTTGGGGTCGACCCCCATTTGACCCCGAGTTGTCCTCATGACTAATCTTTAAAATGATCTCCAAGTCATAAAACGTCCAAAAAACCATTTTTTAGACATTTTTATATTTTGACCCCTGGGGGGTCAAGGGGTCAATTCCAAGAAACACGACAACCACCATCTAATTTCTCTGGTGATTCTCTATCGACCTGTGCACTCAGTTTTCAAAAAAAAATACCCCACTTTTGTTACCGGTGTTTTATTTAGAATAACTCATGTTCTTTACAATTTAATAGGTGACGTATTCTAAAAAAACAGATAAAATGTTTCGTTGCACTAAAAGGATAATTAGATTTACTATAAGTTAACAGATAGTAATTCAGTAAAATAGATTAGGTTTAAACATCAAACAGTGTAGTATATTTGATTTATTTGATGCGCAAATTGAGTGTGCAATTCAGTATTTTTGTTAGCAATTTTGAATACTTTGATAAAAAAATGTGGATTTACAGTTGTAAGATTAAATACTACCCATTAATATATAACGTATGCATTCATTCAGTATGAAGCTACAAGTATATTATGGGTGATACAAAATTAACGCAAGATTTGAATTAAATAGAAAACACAGTTTAAGCCTTTTCATTGTTTTTTTTTATTGAATCATAAAGTATATAGGGTAGGGTTATTTGTGGAATAACACAGTAGCCGAATAGCCTCCACGGCTTTGTATCATACGCACTCGTTTGTCAAAATAT
This sequence comes from Calycopis cecrops, assembly GCA_001625245.1. Lineage (NCBI taxonomy): Eukaryota > Metazoa > Arthropoda > Insecta > Lepidoptera > Lycaenidae > Calycopis > Calycopis cecrops. The sequence goes on from LUGF01050281.1 coordinate 70,404, forward strand.
TTAATGACCATTTTGCATAAATGTCGCTGAATTTCGTTGATGCAGCCTTGAATATTATACTTTAATGCACATGTAGCTATGGGATTCCTAACATAGACCTGTGATTTCAAATCACCCCATAAAAATAAATGTAATGTTGTTAAGTTACAATCTAGAGGGCCACTTCTGATCACCGAAACGAGGGATTACACGACCTGGCAACTTATTTTATTTTTTAACTATTTCAATCATGAAGAAACGTTATTCTAACGTGTGACCCTCCATTTTTACTAATCCTTAAGAGCGTTTACGCCTTGCGCACGTGGTTTTATGTAATTCATGGGTAATTCAAACCCACACATACGGATCACCGTGTGAGTAGCATATATATAATGTTAGTATATTCTATAGTCAAATTAACCCACTATGATCCACGTAATGAATTGATTTCGTTTACGATCAGTGTTTTAGAGACGTTTTAAAAAATTTACAGAAAACTAATTACTATACAATAATCAAAACTTTAAATGCATGATTGTAAAGAATATTCTCTAGTTTATTGGTAAGCTATTATTATATCAAATTAAATAAGGTATATCGTCGAAAAATACATATAAAATTTGAAATATTTTACATTTTTTGAATTTTAATTTCTCATACATAAGATACCAAAACCATTTTTTTTTCTACTAACTATTTTCTCAAGGATCTTATCAAGTGGTTATTATTTTTTGTTAATTATATATTGCAGTATTTTTATGATATTTTGAGCTTCGAAACTGACGCTAAAAGGGAAATTAACAAACCTCTAATAAGTAATCATGATAGAATGCGTACATACTAAATTAATTGAAATATTTTTTCTACTAACTATTTAGACAAGAAAATGTCCTACAATTATTAGTATGTAACATATAATATAAGATAAGTGGTTCATGATTTTAAGGTGTTTGAAAAGTACTGTTTTCAAGGCAAATTGCGTTGGAAGACGTAAACGCTCTTAAGTGTTGATTTCAAATTATTATATTTTTGCTTGCTAACACTTTACTGCACAAATGGCGATAAATTAAAATTTTGCGTTAATTTTGGACCACCTGTTATTTATAATCAGCTATTATATTAAGTCTTGGATTTTACTCTTTATCTGAATAGGATTATCTTACTTGCCAAATTTTATTTTCATTATTAAGAAAGTACTCTATTCATCGGTTTCCATTTACATACTTAATACAGACAGGTAAAGCGACAGTACGGTATGTTTTTTTTTTTAGGATACAGAACCCAAAAAAATCCTGAGTAACATTGTCTAAACAATTTCATGCGAAACAAATCGCTAGCAACTTTTAGCGAGGAAATATGAAAAGGCTTGATGTACCACATACCAGTGACAGAGAGGACTCATCGGAGGTGAAGAGTATGAAGAGTTGCGTTCTTTTGTCAGTGAAATAAATAATGAGGGAGTGTGTACTCCGTGAAGCACCTGTGAAGTATTCGTCAAGTACACTATTGGTGTTACTTTGTTAGAATAGATTGGAACGCGGGAGAGTGTTAGGCTCTGATTTAGGTTTTCTCTTTTTATTTTTTTTGTAGTATTATGTAGACGTCACCACGCGAAGCCAATTTCACCGATGAGGTTTCTCTTTATATGTTAATAGCAGCAGAAGGAGACACTGTTACGCACTGATGGCACTCTCGTGTGTCGTTAGTTCAATAAAAAAAACCGGGGCTCTCGTTCACATAACACCGACACCAGGGCATGACTGTGCATTTTGTGCTCTTTGTAAGTGCGATTGACTGATGGAAGAGATAAGATGAACATGATAATGTACAGTACCACTGTTTAACCTGTTATTACAGTCGTGTGTGCACTGTACTTAAAGGCGTTTGTAGTAAAAATGATGACCTGATTCTTTATTTACGCTGTATCATATACAGAATTATATAGAAGAGCTTAAACACTGTTCTTCAATTACATGAAACAAAACATGGCAGCCTCGAATAGTGAAATAAACTTTTTAATCAAGCCGTCTTCCCTCTGGACATGGGCCTTTAATGAACGTCCACCAATTTCTCGTAGTGAATACTTTACATGAATTTTCATTTAAACCGGGCTCTTTGTAAACAGAGCACAAAAGACAAGTAATAAAAATACTTGAAATATTGTCGTCTCCTTGTTTAAAATTTTTGAGGTCAAAATACGCTAGCCTCGGAGAGTCCTCAAACAACGCGGCCGGAACTCAAGAGTATAGCGTTTTTGTGAAGGATTTTTTGTTACAAAGAAAATTTTTATGTTTCTTCAGTTATAATTTTATTCATCTTTATTTTAAAAATGTCCAATTTTTATACAAGTCAAAAATGTGATAATTCGAATGTCTAAAATCGCGTGAAATAGTATTTCTGAGAGTAACGCTTTAAAGCTCAATGTCTTTTGCTCATAATTCACGTCAGAATAATTTTCGTTTTATGTAGTTTATTAATTGTCAAGTATCGGAGCTCACACACAGTTTTAATAATTTTTAACAGGGGTAAAAGAGTAGTCGAGAGATAGGTTTGTGAGAACCAACTATTTATTTTTACAAAATTCTTGGTTGACAAATATTATATGACTAGTTTTAATTCATCATCAGACGCAAATTTGGTAATATGATATAGTAATACTCTCGTTTTATAACTAATATTATGTATTAAAAACCTAAAAACCATCTAATACTAAAATATAGTAGTATAACGGTCTGCATATCGCACATATCAACATCACATGAACGTCAAAATCTTATAAAAATACAAATCTATCATAACGCCCAACATCGCTGAACAATCGATGACTGGGGAATTATTAATCGTATCACACTCGGGTGACGTCGGGATAAGTCATGCTAATGGAGAGGGCGTGTCTAAGCCTAGTTTGCCGAAAAGATTAATGAGACAGTGACAAATAGTGGTTGAACCTATTAATCTTCAGCTGATACCTAAAGTCATGCTTCAGATCGAATGATAGGATTTAGGTGTTTTATGTTTGGGTCTAACATTTGTACCACCTTATCTCGCTAAAAGTGACTTTTTGGAAACGAACGGAACCTTTAGGAAGAGGTAGAGTAACATGCTGCATAGGAGAAGGTAGTGCCATGCATGGTGCATGACACTACATTCTCCTATACAACGGAATTGGGCCGGCACGATCGGGGAAGTAAGGGCGTAAAGTGACAGCGTCGCTGTCGCGTTTCGTGCGGTTTGTGTGTAGCCGGTAGCCCATTTCGGGGGAGAGGAGGATTATAGGAGGGCAACGCATCTGCGTAACAATCATGCGAATGTCCATGGGCGTCGGTAGTCATCAAAAGGCTCCGATTGCTCGTTTGCCCCCTTATGCTACAAAAAAAGAACGATCTCAGAGATTTGGTTTTTTTTTTTATGGTATAGGGGGGCAAACGAGCAGTTGTAGCCATTTTCATGACTACCGACGCCCATAGACATCTGCATAGAGACTATACAAATGCGATGCCCCCCTTTCTCCTCCCACCTCCATGGGCCACCGGCTACTTACACACCGCACGAAACGCGACAGCACAGCTGTCACTTCACGCCGGTCTCGTGTAAGCGAGAGGTACCTCCCCGGTCGTGCCGGCCCAATTCGGCTGCATGCAAGCATACAGCGTGGCACTACCTCTTACTAGTTGTGGTGGTGACTATGGATTCCAATTCAAATCCACATATGCAAATACGTTGCTCTCAAAGTCATAACCCTACCTCTTAATTGACCACCATTTACTCCCAAACTACGCGACAGCATATCTGTCACTTCTACCGCAGCATCATGTTAGTGAAAAGTACCTCCCAAGTTGGGAAGACCTGATTCCTCTGCAAATCAAGGCCAGCCTCTTTCTAATTTGTAGGAGTTTATGTGCTTTATTATTTTTAGGCTTAATAGATAAATACAATTAGTCGAATAAGGGAGGAGGAGGAGTAAAAGATATAATTATTTTACATAGGGCTAGTATTATTATAAGGTTTATTTATTAAATTATATACGATTTGACGTATTTCGTACCACGAAATCTAAAAGTGTCTAGTTGCTAATTAACCTGGGTTGGGTATGAATTTATTATACACGGCTTCAATAAAATTCTTCAATAACATTAAAAGAGCTAATATTAAAACTGAAACTCAATAATGTTAGAAAATTATGTAGGTATAATATGTTTATGAATAAAATTATATATAATAAAACTGTAGAAGATTTTATTCTGTCTGTCGGCTGTGCGGCATTCACGCAAAGACTACTGAACAGATTTTGATGAAATGTTTTTATTATATAGGTCCTTGGTAATATATAATTTATAATGCCGCAGTCGGCAGCTCGACTTGAAATACATTACTGTACGGTAAAGTGACGGTTTCACAATTCGGCCACAAGACACGTTACTATGGCATACATTCCAACAGTTACAAGACAAGGTCTATCGGGACAGCTAGTAAGTGAATAAAATACTTCCATAGCGTCAAAAAACTTAATATGACAAACAGAAATTCAATGACGTTACAAAATTTTATAAGGCTGCCTGCGAGGCATTCCTTTGTCATTCGCCGCTTTGACATATGCATAAGATGTTTATGAATAGAACACGAGTAGAAATGGGTTTCTATTTTTACTTACGACCGATACTGTCTCGTCCCTTCAAAGGAAAACTTAGAATTGAACGTGCGAAATGTGTAAATGTATTCAAAATTACATTACATTTAAATACAAAAGGCAACATATTCGTGAAAAGTTATTACTTTACTGGATATATCCAGCAATATTTATACATGCAGTTAAATATTTAAGTTACAGCTGCACGTTTTGTGTATTTTTTGTAGCTTTAGCTTTTTAATTCTAAGTTTTATTTTAAATAACTAAAACGTTAAACGAGCAATCGAAACTATTTGATGACTGTCAATAGACATCCATATATTTGCCACCAAAAACTCATGAAACCGAATATAACGCTAGGGAAAAGCTATTTGCAGTTTTGAGAGCGAGCGGCACCGTGATTGCACCGGCCTAATTCAGCTACTATTCTTACAAATATTTTACAACCATTATAGTATTGTCTAGCTACATCTTGGAGTCCTTGACTTTGTCTGTAACATATTATATATTGTTTCTATTATTCCCTTTATTCGAGATCAGGGTTATCTAATTATCACTGGACGAGAAAATGTTTCGCCCACAGCGTTTAAACAGTCACGTACTTCACTTATTTCTCTTTTATTTTTGTTACTTAATTATGTTGGGCTTGTTCGTATTGTAGTTAAGATATTTTAAGGGGCACTTAATGTTATACTGTCAAAACAGTCGGTGTGACTAGGTAATTACCTCTTAAAATGAATGACGTAATTTGAAGTAAGGGCAACGATTTACTTGTCTAAGGGCGTTAAGTCTCATATCACCATTAGTTTATATAGTACAAGTAAGTTAATCATGAAATGAAAAATTAAAAGGTTAGGCTTTGGCTAAGTTTGGCTTACAATAACAAAACTGAATTAGTACTTTAATCAATACACAAATACATAGCTCGCATATTAATAATAAAAGAATAGACCAATGGTAGTTATTTTGTTAACTACAAATCCACTGGCCTTAAAGCCATTAACAATGGTATCATGATATTTATACACATGCTCAATTATGAACCTATTTATAAAAGATGTTAATAGAATGAACTTTAGCGCTATTTTCAAGATATATTGAACGATATTTTACAGAAAAGTTCAGTCTGAAATGAAGAGAGTGCAGTCCGGGCGCGAGGCGGGCGATGAGAAACAATCCCGAGCAGGTTTAAAATTCCTAATAGGCGAGAACGCGCACCATTAACTATTTTACGGCGTCGAGAGTGGAATACGTAAGGTTTTCAGTTGGTTCGAATGTGTGCTGAACCAGAAGTAAGTGATGGTCGTGATTTACTGTTCTCTCGGCTTTGCTATATATGGGGAGAACGTAAAGTATTGCAAACGATTTAGTAAGGAGGTATATTAGTCTTAATTGGATAAAGTAACTACATGTATATTAAGTGTACACATACATAATGAAGCTATGTATAAACCAGTTGGATTGGAATGGTAGCTTCATAATACTTCTTTGTCAAAGCACAAATTCGAGAGACTTCGTAGCGTTTGCACAAATCAAGGATAAGTGAGAATTAATATTGTGGGATTTTGTATAGATTACAAAAAACGCCAAGTACCAGAGTAAATACAATCAATTTTATAATATTTCTTATCTATAAGTATATGATATAACATATCGATCACATTGTATTAAAAATAAACTATTTGTAACATTATTTAACGAATGAACTTTCAAATCATTAATTAAATTTTAATGTATGAAAATATCGTGTCACTATTTTTGACCGTGCTAATCTCCAAAACTACTAACTAATCTTCGCACAGCAACTTTGATTAATTTTAAATATATTCTTATTTTGTTCGTGCTTCATTTAATTTAAGTTTTATTATTAAAAAGTCTACTCCATCTAAGTAACAAACGTTGTTATAAGGGATAACAGCCACATAGACGTGAACCCGGGCATTTCAATTATCTAAAGTTTATAGTAAACACCATTTCTGAAAAGCTATATAATTTTAGCATGTATATTATTAGTCACCAAATACGGATATAATATCCGAAAGATAAGAAAAATACGTTATAATTTACCGATAATGTAATTATGTTTGTTACATCATCACGTAAAAATGTCTTCATTCAATTTGCAAGGTTTTCTCTTTCTAACAAGAAGATATGTGCTGGGTTTGATGAAGAAATCTGTATAATCCACGCCGCTCCTGTCGGAACGTGAGCTGGGAATGGATGTGGAATCTGAATACATTATTATGTACACTTTCATGTAATTTATAACATAATTTAGAGCGGGGTATTTTTTACCCAAGCTCACACGTTTTGCGTCCCTGAAAATTTGAAATATAAATTGTTAATTACTCCTCTACATTGCCATCTTTTTACAGGATGTTCAAATTTTGCGTTTTAGATATTTAGAGGTTTTAAAAAATTTTGGTATTTTGCTTATAAAGTACTTTTATTTTTATTTATAGCATAAATGACTACCGACGCTCATGGATATTCGCATGATTATTACGTAGATGCGTTGCCCTCCTATCATCCCTCCCCAATGGGCCACCATAATATGCCAACATAGTCCTACATTTCCTATTTCAATATTAACTTGAAGTGGTATAAATTTTGATATAATTTTAAATAAATTGACAAATTTAACGAATTATGTATTTTTAGGGTTCCGTATCTCAAAGAGAAAAAACGGAACCCTTATAGAATCGCTTTGTTGTCCGCCTGTCTGTTCGTCTGTCAAGATCTTTTTCTCTAAAACGCGTGAAGGGATTAAGCTGAAATTTTGTATGAAAACGTACTTTGTTGAAAACCAAAAAAATTTTTGTAAGAGGTAGTGCCACGCTGTATGCTTGTATGCAGCCGAACTGGGCCGGTACGACCGGGGAGGTACCTCTCGCTTACACGAGACCGGCATGAAGTGACAGCTGTGCTGTCTCGTTTCGTGCGGTGTGTAAGTAGCCGGTGGCCCATGGAGGTGGGAGCAGAAAGGAGGGCAGCGCATCTGTATAGTCTTTATGCAGATGTCGGTAGTCATCAAAATGGCTACAACTGCTCGTTTGCCCCCCTATACCATTAAAAAAAATATCGGGTACTTCCCGTTGACCTGGAGTTGTGAAATTTGGCAAGAAATAAGAATTTATAGCACAAATATAAAAATAAATCTGAAAACTAGTAAATTATATTATAATTTCTTATTTCTTGCCAAATTTCACAACTCCAGGTCAACGGGAAGTACCCGATATTTTTTTTTTATACATTTATACATATTATGTAGGTCATTGGAAAAATCATTATCAACTTATAACTGTAATTCGTTGCCTACTAAATGTGTGTGAGCAAACGCTTATATACGTTTGTCAACTTAAACGGCTGGCGTAAAGTTACAATAATTGAAAGCCATGCATTACGTTTGGATTACTAAACCCTCGGTGTGCGAGTCGGACTAGCATTTGGCCGGTTTTTTTTATTATCTTTGCAACTTGTTTTTTTTTTTTGCAAAGTAAACAGTTTTTTTTATGCCCCGAAAAGTTATCAAATAATAGATAGGACTTATTGCCAGTCACAGACGATATATTGAAAGCCTTCTCAATCCAGAAGTAGATTGATAATGATGAACACCATGGCGATGATTTTAATTCTTACTTTACAGTAGTGCATATTTATGGTAAGATATATTTTACGGTATTTTTAAGGTAAGTTTGCTGATAATTATTGATATTACTTAAAAAATGGCGTAAAGTGACAATTGTGCTGTCGCGTTTTGTACGGTGTGTAAGTAGCCGGTGGCCCACGTAAGTGGAATGAAGGAGGACGCACCTCGATGCGGACGTTTATGGGCGTCGGTAGTCATAAAAATTACTCAGACTGCTAATTTGCTGCTTTATACAATAAAAAAATAAGCCAAAATTAACGAAATTAAAAGTGTCCTGCTCAATGGATTTTAAAACGATTATTTTTGTAAGTATTTTAAATGTTAATTAAAAGCTGCTTTTCGTTTAAAATTTTAACACAAAGCAAATGTACATTCGTATCACCCGAGGCTTATGTACCTAAAGTGCCTCGAAATTGTGTTGTAAATATTATTTTTAACGTTTAAGGTCACTCCAATGTTTTTGTTGGCACTTTTATGTTTTATGGTAATTTGTCACTGGCTAACGGCCTGAATGAATACAAAAACGATCGATATCTGGCAATATGCCATGGGTCTGGCATTGTTCCGTAGCGCTACGAATATGCTACGGCGTAGCCCGTAGAGTTTCAAACTCTCATGATGATTGCTACATTTGCATTGTTATGTTAATTAATAACATTTTTAATGTATTGATGGGTTGATGGATTTGGTTCAAATTGTATTTTATTGTGTTAACAAACGAGTCAGTTCACCTGATGATAAGTTACTACTTACCTTACGCCTATACCACGCAGAGGACGTCCTTCGGTTGATGCTAGCGATGAGGACTTACAATTATGTAATGTATGTGCGATATTTTTAGACAAGTGTAAAGAAAGAGGTAGGTCGTAGGCTTTGCTGTCGCATTTCGTGCGTAGTGTAGGTTGCCGGTGGCCCGTGGAGGAGACAGTAAGTAAGAAGGCAACGAATGTTCATTAACTCTATGCGGATATCTATCTTACCCCCTCATATTATACAAAGTGGTATTTACTTTTTTATAAGACCGTATCATTCAGATACAGGTTATGTATTAGTCTATTGAAGAAAGTCTATTCTCTAAAAAAAATACAACAAAGCATTAGCTTAACGCAATTCTGTAACTATAGTTTTTCAGACTTTTAGACTACTTCAATTTATTGTTAAATTCATGCAACTAATAATATTCTTTTATTTTTTTTGCATTTTTTTAAGCTTTGGTAATATTTTAGCAGTCGTAAGTGAAAACTTATAAATGGTGAATTGTTTTTTGTAGATAGGTTTGATTTAAGAGCGTTTACGCCTTCCAACGCAATTTGCCTTGAAAACAGCACTTTTTAAATACCTTAAAAACATGAACCACTTATCTTATATTGTATGTTACATACTAATGATTGTAGGACATTTTCTTGTCTAAATAGTTAGTAGAAAAAATATTTCAATTAATTTAGTATGTACGTATTCTATTATGATTACTTATTAGAGGTTTGTTAATTTCCCATTTAGCGTCAGTTTCGAAGCTCAAAATATCATAAAAGTACTGAAATATATAATTAACAAAAAATAATAACCACTTGATAAGATCCTTGAGAGAATAGTTAGTAGAAAAAAAATTGGTTTTGGTATCTTATCTATGAGAAATTAAAATTAAAAAAATGTGAAATTTAGTCAAACTTTAAATGTATATTTCGACGACGATAAACGAAATCAATTCAGTACGTGGATCATAGTGGGTTAATTTGACTATAGAATATACTAACATTATATATATGCTACTCACACGGCGATCCGTATGTGTGGGTTTGAATTACCCATGAATTACATAAAACCACGTGCGCAAGGCGTAAACGCTCTTAAGCATTGTGTCATTGTTTGTTTTCCAAATAAAGTAAAATAAAATAAAATAAAAATAAAATAAAGCGGAAATTATACGTCATTGTATCACATCTGTGTTATCACTTTTGTGTCTTGTCAGATCTATAGACGTACTAAATTATTATAGGTCACGACACTCCTTCCTCGAATATCGCCGAGAGGGCGTTAGCCGTAATTTTTGGTTTATTTTAACGCAAAGGAAGCATCTACGAAAAACTTTGGCGAAGTGACCACCAGTATCTTCTAAACACCGTAGTGGTACAACCACCCTAAATCGCCTTAGGAGTATGAGGTGAAATTGGATCTGTTCGTAACAACGTCGCAACGGCGTGGCTTTGTGCTAAATGCGGATTACCAGACCGCGTATCGTAAATATTTTTACTTTTCTCAGATTCACGTCAGTTTCACTGATCAAGTACACTTGACAGAATTGAGTGCACATAAAATTCAAAAGTCTATGAAATATTTTTTTTTATTTTCATCTTTATCGATTTCAGGCCGTCCAGTCTACAACGAGCACCTAACCAATTTAAATGCCACCGTTCAAAATTCCGAAGAATAACACACAAAATCTTTCCGCAAACTAATTTAAAGGACACGAAAGACGCCAATCGATTCAAGAACTTGGGGAGACAGTAGAGACGATAAGTTGGGAGATTAAACTCCCCCTTCTGATTTCTGATCACGAAGACGCCGCCGGCCTTCGAGTTTTCTGGGGGACGGACGGAAACGTCACCGCTCTTGCTATTGCCAATATTCTTATCGGGAATTTCGGATAATATCTTCCCGTGACTTTTGAATTATATCGAGCGATATAATTGAGGTTTTCTAGAGTTCACTCGTTAAGAAATAGCCTGAGGCGTATGGCATTAAAAATACGAGTTCTATAATAAAAACTTAGCTTGATAACGTACTACGAGTACGTTGCATAAGTCTGTTGCACCTTTCATTTCAGAGTCATGTTTTTTTGCTCGCATGTCGGAGCTCGAACTTATAGATTTTTACATAAAGGACGACCGGGGATTTATCCTATTTGAGTTTCATCTCTGCAAGACAGCCTATCTCCTTTTACAAGGTCTCATTCATATCGAAATTCATGTAAATTAGTTTTGCGGCTTATCTTTGAGAGGGCGCTGGACAGATTTATTTTTTACATTCACGTGTGTAATGCAAAAGAGATTCGGTCCAGTCTAGACTTGCTATTGACTTGTTTTAGTAATTATTTCTACGCCCTTTACAATCGTTAGGTATTTTTTAGTACTTTGGTTAAATTTATATAATAGTAGTTAAGCAAATTATTAAGTTTTGATGCTCATGAAAATCAGAAAAGATCGTAGCTATGCATCTTATATAGATCAGTGTAGTATCTAATACTACCATTTACCATTGCTCTTTTCTGTGATACAGCTTTTTAGATGCCTATGAAAGTTGCCATTAATATAATGATATGATAAAAAAATCTAAAATCTTGTAATTTACTTAAGCTCTGAAATTAGACTCTTGTAGCGAAGCCCTATTGCCGAGAATCAAATTTCAGCGTTATGAATGCATGAATTCGATTTAATTATTTAGTTTTGTACATTGTAGAGTTTAATTGAATGTGGAAGAAGTAACACAAGTCGTAATGATTGTTATAAATGGTACACTTTCCTTTTATAATAAGAGAACTTGCGTTACTATGTGTTATGTTAAAACAATAACATTAAATGACAAAATTGAGTTTTACTATCCACAGCTTAATCATCATAACATCGTAATATTAGTTAAACAATTGTAGTAAAGTCATAAGAATAACATAATTACACTTAGAAAGTTTCATGTTATCGATACGACGGTGTTAAAATCGAATTGAAAAATTCCATCGCAAACTCATGAAACTATACAGGTGAAACAAAGTGCATTGAAAATAGAACAATCATTCGATTCCAATAAGAAAGCGAGAAAAATCGAATCTAAATCGATTAAATACACTCAAAGGCCCGCACTACTCTACAGATCGTGCGCTTTTGACATCCAAACCGATTTTGCGAATTCCATTTCGCTTGAAAAGGGCGGGAATCGCTGATGACGGGCACCTTCGATGCCGGGGACAAATAGACAACTCCTGCATTTGAATTTTGATTGAGATCTTGGAGGCGTGATTGCGGGTGAATTGGGAAAAGTAAAATTGTTTCGTGAAATTCTAAATTGATGAAGTTTATTGAAACGAAACGTTTGATTTATGGGTATTTTGTAATAAAAATATAGAAGAAAAAGTAATAAATTCTCTTTATTGTATATTGTTAAACTGTAAGTAAGCACTAAATATATTGAGGTTGTATTTTTAGCTTCTTGATGTAAAATCAGCGTGAAGTGACGGATATGTTGTAGCATTACGTACAGTTTTTGAGAGTCCGATCTGCAATCGAATTGGGCAGCATGATGAAGAAGATGAATGATGAAATAGGCATCGTCTGCCTCTGCATATGCATAATATGTAGTCACCAAATGGCTCAGATTTCTCCTTTGTCAGTTATATCTACAAACACATATATACATACAGTTGTAAATACATATATGACTAAACAATTATTATTCATATAGTATATTTCATGTGTGCGTGTGTATGTAACTGAACTTTAGGAGGAGCCTAAACGACTGGACAAATTTTGATGGTTTTTTTTGTGTGTATATTAGAGGGGATTTGAAAATTGTTTAGATTAACAAACCACACTGCCAGGCAAACGGCGGAGCATAGCTAGTCTCTTATATAAAACATATAAATAATAAAAAAATAACCATTCCATAAAGCATAAGCTGACGAACGAGCTACTGGATTAGGTGAATAATGATTCTAATTAACATCCGCACGGTACGTTATTATTAGAACAACGTAAAACACAACTTAAAACGCTATTATTAGAACACTGAGGGTGGGAGCTCTAAGTCATCAAGAGGTGTCAGTTTATAGTTTACTACGTCATCAACAAAATTTTATTATTTTTATTATTAATAGTGAAAAACAGTGGCGCCATCTGTCGAAAATTGATCGTATCTACGGAGGCTCATGCACAACAGCTTTGCATCAATAATCAAATGCAAAGTTTACGATTCTATAAACGATGTACTGACAAACATTCTTTATTATATAGAAGAAGGCAAACGAACAGCCAGACCATTTCATGACTGCCCATATCCACAGAGATCCACATAATTGTTATTCAGTCATGTCTGTTCTTCTTTCTCCTTTTTTCTAATGGGCAGCAGTCTATTAGCGGCAATATCGAGCGAACTAGACCGACCCCGTCTCGCCGGCTCAATTTAGCTGCAATGCAACACGGCACTACCTCTTACTTACTCTGTTTATAAATAACCAGCTACTAAAATATTGGCCAGCTAAAACAGGCGTTCCGTGAAATTGTTAGTTCCATAAATATTTCTGCTTTAGGCGACATTTGGGTCATTTAGATTTAGATATGGCGACAGTTCAAAATGGTTGACCGTTTTTAGTTTGAAAGCAAAAAAGATATGATGATAATTTATTACGTAATTATAATACTAGCATTAAAATAATGCACAATAATAAATTAAAGTTGTAAATAGATAAACAAAGTAAATAGAAAAGACTGTTAGTTTTCATCCTTAGCAGTAAAAAGGTTTTCATTACTGATCTTCGATCGACAGTATCGAGCTAAGCAATCTCGTATGTAATTTAATAAAAATAGCAATATCTCTACACAATATTTATCGTCGATCCCCGATCATTATTAGTCCATAAATCTTCATCAAGGCGCCCGTTCGTTTTCAGATCCAAGTAATTTCGCATGCACATAAAGTGGACGCAATATGCACTCTAATGAGATTCCAGGGCTGACTTAATCCATTCCCGCTGGAACTTTATTTCCTCCATATCATGTTCCAACTTACATTTTAAACGCTTAATTTAAAATCCTCCAGACTCAGGTTTGACCTCATTTGTAGTCATTGCTTTCACTTCTATTATGGCTCAGACCGCGGTAGGTTTTAAGTGTAAAATGTGGCACACTTTTTTCTCATTCGGAATTTTTATTGGCCTATTTGAAAATTGAAGTAAATATACTCTCTCCTATCAATAACTCTGAGGACAGGTTATGAAAATAAATTGAATTAAAGTTGATTTATGTATTATTGTGCTTGTATTATATATTATGATATATATTTAAAATTATCTATAATAATATTATGAAGAGGAAAAATTTTATTGTGTGTGTGTTACAAAAATTCTTTCACCATTTGAATGCTGCACACAGATTAATATAGGCTATTTTTTACCACTGGAAAATGCTTAATTCCCAAAGGAAAACGGTACTCTCTGCGCCCCGCGATTTCACCCGCGCAAACTTCGATCCCGTGGAAAATAGAAAATCATCCCATGACATCCCATAGAAACATTTTTTCGGGATAAAAACTATCCTGTGTATTAATACAAATATTCTCTATGTGTGTGCCAAATTTCATGCAAATAAGTTCAGCAGTTTTTGCGTGACGGAGTAATAAATAAACAAACAAACAAACACACAAACTTTTGCATTTATAATATTAGTAAGATTTATAAGATTTCCTGGATGCTTAAAAATACAATTGCAACCGATAGGTGACGCTGCTGTCGGTATGTCAACTACTAAACGTCTTGACCGATTGGGTTGAAATTTTGTTAGTGTATTTCCATTGTTTCACAGACACGGATGTATTATCTATATATTTAAAAATGAATGTTTTTTTGTATGTCCTTTCTAGAATCGTAATCTGAGAATGTGATGATCTTTAGTAAAGTTGTTTTGAATGCGCCCATGATGGTTTCTTAGTTGGTACGACCAATTTTCGACAGATGGTGCCACTGTCATTCCAATGAGTTTTATATATAGCAGATAGTTTATGCTGACGTATCTGTTGGTGTCGTAGCAACACGCGTACGGTTGTATACAGCTGGTATCTTATAAAACAATGCGAGTTATAATGCAATATAATTAAAACCTATTACTTGTACGATAAACTATATTTTCATGAAATACATAAATCAATGAATTTATTTAAATCATAAAATATTTTTGGTGCTATAGGGTCACATGGTTCGCGGTTGTTAGGTTAGTTTATTACGCAATAACTTAATATCCTGTCTTAAGGTCCGTAAACAGAGACTGAATAAATTAACAGAGTTGGTGTAACATGGATCTCATAACCTTTTACGGTAAAAGACTGACTTGCAAGTCTTGGTTTTATATAAGCTATGTTTTGGATGCCATTTTTAGGGTTCCGTAGCCAAATGGCAAAAAACTAATCCCTTATAATATGTAATTCGCCATGACTGTCCATCCGTCCGTATGTCACAGCCATTTTTTTCCGAAGCTATTGAGCCTTTGTAGTTGAAACTTTGTAGGTTGATGTATTCTGTGAAGCGCTTTTCGAATTTTGAATAAAAATAAATTAATAAAAAAAAAAAAATTGATTCAGTTCTATATATGGATATCTCCATATATAGAACTGAATCAATTTTTTTTTCATCCAACCTGTATGTGATGGGTGTCTATAGGTCTTCGAAAATTACATGAAGGTTACTAAAACCATTTTTTGTCAAAATCAATTGTTTGAAATATAGACGCTTCCAAACTGGAAATATGAGTGCCGCCCCCCCCCCTGTAACTTTTAAAATAAGAGAGTGAAAAATCTAAAAAAAGAAACTTTTAAGGAAAACTGGTTTGAGCGAGATATCATTATTAGTTTTTGAGAAATATTAAATTTTCAAAAACGAAAATACAACTTTGTCGTTAATACAAACGCTATGTATGCTACGCTACGAAACCAAGTTATTGTAAAAAATGTCGCAAAGATATATACCTTTCACCCTCGGTGTGCGAGTACGACTTGCACTTGGCCGGTTTAAACAAGCAATTGGACCCAAAACAACACGAATCGTGAAAATTTACCTATCCAAAAATTGTATTTCCATACGATACATTTATTTTTAAATCATCCTTTTGAGTTGATTCACTAAATAAAATAAATCTATTGAAATAAAATTCCAAAACGACCTATGAAAATCCAAAGGCTGTGTTCATACTTTGAATATGTCCAAAGGTTTGTAACCGAAGTCTTTGACATATTTCAGCTATATATGTTGATATTAGTTGTGTTTCTCTCTCAAATGGAAGCTTCCCGATGGGTAAGGAAAAATTGGGTTTTCAAAAACTATTATTCATGTTGTTTTACGAGCCTGTGTAGCACAATAGATTAAACTACGGTAAATAGTGAATCACATATATTAATAGAAAGGTATTAATAACTATACAACGCATATCTATCATAGCAATATTTTTAGGTATATAATATTTTTCAAAATATTTGTAAGGCTGTAAACCTAGCTTACATTCACGGAATATACAAATTATGATAATGAATGTCTACTTAGACAAGTCTTTATAGATTATAAGATAGGCCTCACGAGTGTCCACATAATTTTCTACCCCTTAAAAATATGATGATGAAATATATTTTCCAACCTATTAAAAAGAAAATCGTTTGAGCCGTTTAGACAGTGTTCTACCACAAACACTGTGACACAAGATTTTTATGTACCAGATATTCCCAACTGTATCCGCGTTTCAAGTTGGTGTGACTTATATCGTCACATATTCACAGCATTCCTTCAAGGAGAGCAACAATGGCCCCAATACCTTTAATACCATTTCCTGAATACGCCAACAAAGTGAGCACGCTATGTACGGAACATATTGCACTATTCAAAGGAATCTTCAATCTGGAGTATTTCAATTTTACTTTATAATACAATGTCTGTCGTTGTTTTTGAGCTTGGCTTAGCATAGCTCAAAAATATGCGAACATAAGCAGTTTAGGGCGTGCAATGTGAAAAACTTATACCTCACTTTTGTGACTGACCATTTCTTTTCGCATTATTTTGTTGTTAGTACTTGTTGATATGGTATTCAAGGTAACAAATATAAGAAGAAAATTCTAACTTTATATCTATTACAATTTAACACGAGTATAGTTATGCCAAATATTATTACGGAACCCTCAAAAGACTATTAATATTGCATAAGTAATTTAGAAATAACGCTTGCTATATTTCAAGCAAATAAGCCGGCAACTATCGTACTATTTAAAAAAAATCTTAACTAACAGTAAAACTCGACTGCTCAGTCGATATAATAAGTCGCTATAATAGTAATAATTTGTTCGTAAATGTGAACGATTAAAGAAAAATATTTTTTCACAAATAATTGAGAGAATTGAAATTTCTACCTGTCTGTGTTTACTAAAATCTTCAGATGGCCATTATTATTTCTATAAACAAAAAAATACATTCCAAATTAAAAGCTTCAATAACAAATCTTTTATCAAAACAACAAAGCTTACAGATTTCCAGATCCGAATAACATTTGATTAAAGAACAAAAATAAAACATCTAAAATTCACCTGCAGAATGAATTTAGAATTCTTTAAATCAAGAATCGAAAGAGAATTCTCATTTAAATCGTTCAAGTTATTTGGTTGGATTTCTTGTTGTGATTAATTGAGACTCCGATCCTTTAATCCCCTCATTTCGCTCGAGGATCTCAATCGATGAACTGAAGTATCTCCCGTATTTGTTTTGTCATACATTCCTTTCATCGAGTTGTGCGATTAAGCTTCACGTATTTACAAATCGGAGTCAAAGACTTAGAAATCCTGGTAATATAGAAACAAGGTTTAAACTTTAAACATGTTCTTGGAATGTGGACATTATTTATGCAAAAGGAATGATATACAACGCGAATATATAAGAAAGAACGAAGAATGTTGGTCGACATTAAACTTAATAAAAAGGAGAAAAAATATCATATTTTAATAAGAACACTTCATACACACATAAATACTTATTAAGTGAATCCTAGTTACGTTGTAAAGTACACTCTTATCTAGTCTTATTCCCCTTACGGATCATTTGTATTCTGTAATAATGCTTCTCTTTATTTACTACTCATATATTCTTTAAGTAAAGCTGGCGCGTTATGAAAGAGGACGAGTATTATGTGCGCCTCAACAATAATAATAAAGCTTATAAAAAATGAAGTTTTTTATATTATTATACACAATTCTGATGTAATAATATAGTATTTTATATAATTTGTAATATGTACTACAATATAACAAAGCCATAGGTTTAAACTTTTATAGTTTAAAGGGGCAAACGAGAAATTTGAGACTACAGATACCGATTTGATGCCCTCCTTCCCCCTCCCACCTGTACGTGCCACATCACACATCGTACACACGAATCGCAATAGCGCAGCTGTCACTTTGCGCTGGTTTGGTGTAAGCGAGAGGTACCTCCCCGTCCGTGCCGGTCCAATTCGCTACATTCATTCATGCAGCGTGGCACTACTATTTCTCAACCTTATTCTTTATTGTTGTTGTCCTTTATTGTAGATAATCCTAAGGCCAAATATTAGTTTTGACACGTTTTATTTTCACAAGTTAGTTTTGTTAATGAAGCTTATTTTTGTCGAAAGTTTTTTTTATTAGATTTATAATAAGTAATGAAATATATTTTTCTAGATAACTAGCTGCGCCCCGCTGTTTCACCCGCGTAACTTTCGATCCCGTGGGAATATCGGGATGAAAAATAGATGTTGGCCGATTCTCAGACCTACTCAATATGTTCACAAAATTTCATGAGAATCGGTCAAGCCGTTTCGGAGGAGTATGGCAACGAAAACTGTGACACGAGAATTTTATATATTAGATATAGATACCTATGATGTACAATATTTCTAATATCAGTTAATTCTTTGCTCACGCACATGATTTGTAAGATCAGTTATAACTTAACTGATATTTTTTTTTCACTCTATTACATAATTATAATGAAATCGTAAGAAAGTCAAAATTGTACATTGAATATTTTTTAAAAAGATCTACAATTTTTTTTCTGTTTGTCTGTAGGTATGTCCGGGCTAAACGTAAAATGATTAATACGAACATATAGGCTACATATTTTCTCGATATTTCCACGGTATCGAAACTTATGCCGGTGAAACCGCGGGGCGTAGCTAGTATTACATAAATGTGTAAAAATTACATAAAATATTATATTTTCATTGTTATTTTTTTAATGTCTAGACTTGTAAATAATATACGTTTTTTTTTATTTCCACTTTTTACTAATTTAAATTACATTAATTACGACCGGTTTCGATAACTCATCTTCAGGCTGTTTGTACTCTATAATATGAATATCCATCAAGAAGTGACAATACATTATATCAAATGTCTAGTCTTTTAGTTGGATTGTTTTTATACATAAAAAAATGGAAAGATAAAAAAAAGTACATGATATATTTTATTCTCCCTCTTATTATCGGAGATGTTTCTAACTTTCGATGTTTTGGTTTAAACTTTATCATCCTGGTCGACCTTACTAGCCTGGGTGAAGCCAATTGAATTGAGAGGCACTTTGTGTCCGTTGTTTCACAAAAGGGGGGCACAAGATGTAGCGGTTGCGCTTTTGCGCTTGGGATATTGAGGTTTGTATTTTGTAGTATAAAACAAGTCCTTTTCATTGCGAAGTTGATTTCTTATTATAGTGGCGTACTATGATCTTGATATAGTTTTTAAGCATTGTCAGTGTCCATTTACTTCGCACATTATCTTTTATTAGTTGAGTTTGTTTCGCCGGTTCTTCTCAGGACAGGGCTAGGGTTGCACCGGTGGTAGATTTATTTGTTGGCGTTCAAAAAGTAATTCCTGTAATTATATTTTGAATAAAAAAAATTCTTTCTTTCATTCTTTCTTTCTATTAATATCTCACCGTATATATCTAATATAAATTTTGTAAGATGAAAATGGGCGTCGGTAGTTATGGAAATTGCTCCAACTGTTCATTTGCTACCAATACTATTAAAAAAACTAAGCATTTAAAATCTAGTCTTATAGCGTTTCATCCAGTTTGTTAAGTCTGAAGTGTTTTAAACAGTTTGGACAGCAAATTATTTGAGTATTGATGAAGTGTATGAATAACTGTTGATCTAGTTCTTCTTTGGTTTGGAGGGGAAATGCATTTACGCACTGCCACCGGTCCTTAGTCAGATCCGATGGTTGTGGTTGTCTCACAGATGAACAGAATTTAAACTGAAACACGCAGGTGCCATCTGCCTGTATTAGCGTGCCCTGGATCTATCAGTAACAAAGCAGTTCGTAAGGGATCGGACTCTTAAAATAGAGGGCCGAACCGACAATATTTTTTTTGGTTGGCGCGAGGATGACAACCCAAGATTCAGTTTCGAGTTCGGCATTTAGAATGCAATGCCAAATCTCTGCGGGTTTCTTCAGCCGCTAATTGGAGAGTTATACTGATTTGATCTGATTTAAGATATTTATCTTAAAAAACAAACCTTAAAAAATTTGAGTAAAAATTAAACTATTTTTTTAATAGAATAGAATAGAATAGAAACAAGTTTATTCAATGCTCCACATACTGATAAAACATAAATAAACAATAGGTACATGAGACACAAAAAAAAAGAATGGAAAAATAGCTAAAAAATAAGATTAATATTAAAGTAGTAAACAATTTAAGTATATTTTTTTTTGCATATTCATGCACAGTGATGCAATGTGAGGAGCACTGAAAATGATGTCACATAATTTCTAACGTAAATTTAATATTTGAAGGCCCGTCTTTTAGAACATTAAACACTACAAACTGTATCTTGTTTGGCGTACTTAATGAGACATTGATTTATTCACGTCCTCTAAGTACAAACACCATGATAATTGGTAATTCAAATATATGCTATACACATTAGACATGTTTTCAGGCGAACAAGGACCTCGCCCGAGTAAATAATTTAGGCAAACTGAGCCAACAATTAGCAATTATATACTGAATAGTTGCCTCAATTCATCAGTGTAGATAGGACAATCAAATAAATGGACAGCTGGTTGTAAATGGGGTATTTAAATCCGTTATTATCTTTATCTACACTAATGTTGTAACATTCTACTTATGTTTTCAATACTTGACTTATAATAACTACTGTTATAGCTCAGACAACAAAAAACTCAATTTAAGCAATTTGACATGATGTTATAATATCCAAATCGATATCGTAAAATCTCGTTATAACACTGTGTGAGAGCGAGAGAGAGAGAGAGAGAGAGTGGTGAGAGAGCCTTATGTCAAAATCCTTAACAGCGCGCGCTCGCTCCTGATTGGCCCTGCGCGCGCTGCAGCTGCGCTCTCATTGGTTAGATTTTAATAGCAGCTTAGTTCGCTGTGACAATACATGTAGGCATGAATTTAATGTTTCGCAATATTTTATTAATTGATTAATTGCATTAGTGAAGATAAAGTAGTGTATGCAACTGCATATAACACGGGTATTAAAACACTCGTGTTACTATTTTGAAACTCGCTCCACTCGTTT
>LUGF01050281.1:100032-113847 GCA_001625245.1 Calycopis cecrops
AAGACAGTCCTGTTTCATGACCAATTAGTTTTACTAAATTCTTTTTTTACTCCTTATCAGTCTGCTGCTACTGCTCAAGACCCATTAACATTCAAATCGTTATGCCTTCTTTATCCCATCCCGCCAATGGGCCACCCAAAACCCCCGAATCGGCGGTATCAAGTAAACAAGAAGTATGCACGACACGAATGTCTTCTATTTTCATGCACGTCTATATGTCTAAAGATGACAGCTTGTGGAAGAAATGTGCAATAAAGGTATATTTTTACTACTTTCCACGTTTCTGCATTTGCTAATTCAGTGCGCCTTTATTTCTACCTTCATAAATAATGTATGCTTATCAATTGTTTATATAATTCCCAAAAATATAACGATCGCAGAATTAAGTAAGAAAACAATAGGATAGAGTGAAGATTTCATCACATTCGCAGTACATTTCCTGAGTATCAAATGCGATATGAAATGGCCGACTGTATCCCCCGAGCCGTAGTGAGGCTTAAAATGTATTATTATAGTTCATTTCTATGTTGTTATTATACGAAAATTGTATTCAAAACGTACCCACTCAACCCATCCTAGCTATATAATAGACGCTTATCACCTTGGTTATGGTAACTGTGTAGGAATCTGAAATACCTTTTCCTTTTTTCCATTATAATCTAAGACAATCTTCGCCGAATGCGAGTTTGGAAAAATAATGGAGTGAAAGGTTCTGAACGACCTATTCTCTGTTTGGTATGTAATATACGATAAATCATCAATATCATTACTGACGTAAACTTATTTCACCTCGGACGCATTCGAATGATTAATAAGATTACGTTAAAAGGTACGTTTGGGATTGTTTGCATATATGACAGGCACTTTATAGAAAGAATTTAAATAATTTCTTTTTTAATTTATTTTCATATCATCCTGTTTGTGGCCCTTTCAGGAAAGGCTCTTTCGATAAACCCGGCGTCATTGTGGCGGAAAAAAGTTACACAACCGTTGAGGTGGGTCATTGACCCTAGATACAAATATCACAACTTCGCGCAGAATATACAATGTTCAATATTTTGAATATAATATTTAAACTATATAACTGTATTTGTAAATATTAGTATCAATAAAACACATTGATAATAAAATAATTTTTATTTTACATTTTTATAAAATAATATTAAATATTATAGAACAAAAATACTATTCTCTTCTAAAAAAATATTAATAAAAAACTATTATAGTTTCTAGCAAAAATACTCCATAAATAAAATTTATATCACTTAACCTTACTATCATTAGAATAATAATCACAGAAATATCAGGAACATACTATTGTTGGCCCAGACTATCTCTGCAGTTTTTAAAGTAAGGAACTACGTGTGCAACACATATTATAAACTTATGGCAAGCATTACATAAATGACTTGTTTTCTTATCCTTTTGTAGAGACAAACTTTGCACCTTCTTTGAAAACCAGTGAGCTTAGGAGGAGGTTCTTCAGAAGTCTCGCCAGTAAATTCTTTTATTCTCTATGTTCTTCATTTTCCGAATGACCGACACACCTGCGTAAGACTCATTTTCGTCACTATCTGATCTGTCTTCCAGTATTGCTATGACACAACGTCGCCCATCGTTATTCTGGGTCCATATTGTATAGGTATTTAAAAATAAAGTAACGTAAATAAGTAAAAGCACAAAACAGCAACGTCGCCATTGAGCTGGGTCATAGTTACCCGGTCGCAGGTATAAACACGTTTTCTTCCTTATATGAGCGATGGGTGACTGAAGAGTTGTACCTGAGGGGCAGGGGTGACACTTAGTGTGCTTCCTACCGAGACATATAGTTGTAACCGGCAATTATTTCTAAGAAATTCTACATATTATACAAAACGTGCAGGGTCAAATTGACCCTGACTCAATGACGACGGTTTAATTATCATTTTCAGTATGTTATTCGATACATCTGAGAATATGTGGTAAAGTATATTTTATTATTTACAAATGATCAAAATTTACTCAGGTTAAATTGCAAAGCGCAGCTAGTATATATTTAAAACTTCCTCGAGATATTAAGAAAGTGGTAGTTATTTATTTGAAAAACATGTAAAAACTTTTGTATGAAAGCACTCCGTAATTTTTTAATTGATTATTTTAGTGAACGCAATCTCACATAAATATTAAAGCAAAACTAGCTGAACCGTTGTCATTATTAAAAATTTGTTGTCATAGTAACGTGGAATGATAAGTGGCCGAATAGTCAGCCCGTTACTTTACCCTACAATAGTGTATTTCAAGTCGAGATACCGACTGTAACATGATATATTGATAAATAATAACATATTGATATTCTGATGTGTATGCTATATTATTGTTTAGTTTCATTGTAATCCATTAAGTAGTTTTTACGTCAAATAGTAACAAACATCCATACATCCATACATAGGTACTTACAAACTTTCGCGATTAAGATTACCCAATAAATGTCGATGAAGTAACACGGGTAGCTATGTCATTATCATAGTAAGTAACAATCTCTTTTCAGGAACGAGAAGTACCTGAACCCATTGAAATGGTTGCTAATAATAGAAAAACGTAAACAATGACCTCATAAGCTCACAGGTTACACAGATTATCTCTAGGTTGCTAATAACTCAGTCGGAACATTAAAAGCGTTTTAGTGCAACTTTCATCATAAAAGTACATTAAACCAAAAGCGAATAAACCTGACTAATCGTCTGTGCAACTTGCTACTGTGTGTAACTAAAAACTATTCCGTGGAATTAATCCAGACGTAGTACAACGCTTGAGACGTTTCTGTCTCAGGAGCACATTTGTGAAGTGCTCCAACATACCAAATTATTAATGGCCTCAGAACTCTGCTGGAGCTGTTACACGTTCCGGTGGGAACGGATGCAGTTTTATACCTTAAATACAAGTCATAATAATATGTTTTTGGAACTTGTTTGCGACGGTGCTGATATATTTTGTTTTGACTAGCGTAGGTATGGATGGATAGATGCGGAACGAAAAATACAACGAAAAAAAAAAAACAATTTTTCAAGTTGTATCACGAGTTTCCATCATATGTAAGAGTAAAGTTTCGTATTTATCATAACTTGAACACACAATAATTGTGTGTAGAACTTATTTTTTTTTTCCGTGAGTCTTAAATATCGTTGTTAGGAATAATATTCAAAATATGGAAAATAGAACTCATGATTACGATGCTTTTAAATGATTCTATCGCGTTTGATATAAATATCCACTTGTAGAATATGCAGCAACATTCGCATAAATATACGAAAACTATATGAAAATAGAACTTCTTATGTATACAAATATAAATTTAGATGAGGTGTGTTTTAAATTTAATTTGAGAGCTTTTGGGATTACAAGATAATAGTATAATGGTTGCTGAAAAATACTTTGACAAAATGACTTAAGATTTAAATGTTAAATCTTTACCTTACCTTAAGTTTTTGTGAAATATACCCGTCTGTAAAACAGAGCTTAGATCAGATAGATAGAGAGATTTTGATAATCATATATTTTCTTATGTCTAAAACATATTACAAGTAACGTGTTTGATATGTTTTATATTGCATGTGGATGAAATCTATCTTCTCATATAGCTTAAAATACAATATGCACCAAACCAATATCGATGATTTGTTTCTTTATTTTATAAAATAATACATCATAATATTGTCATATTTTTTTTCATTTGAATGAAAACAATGTAACGTAGTTTTCCAAACAATAAGTGTGCTGAATCAATATGGAATTGAAGTACAAATTACAGTTAATCCTACTAATATTATATATGCGAAATTTTGTATGTTTGTTTGTTCGTTACTTCTTCACGCAAAAACTGCGGAACCGATTTTCATGAAATTTGGCACACACCCAGAGAGTAACTTGGACTAACACATGGGATAGTTTTTTATCTCGAAAAAATTTACCTATGGGACGATTTTCTATTTTCCACGGGGTCGAAATTTAAGCGGGTGAAACCGCGGGGCGCAGCTAGTATTATATACGTCATTTTAATGTTTCATTTTTAGTACGCTCACTGTACTTGCAAATAATGTACGCACTATAGTGCGTTTAGTTATTTTACCTCTGACACTTCTGTTTTAGGTATTTTGGTAACAACCGACACCTGCTGCTGAATGCTAGCAGGCAATGACAAGTGTCATAATTAGGGTCACCTACGATATTTTTTTACCTAATTAGAAACAACTAGTTGTACAGACAGTCTAACAGATAAATCAGCATGAACTATCACAGTAACACATACATTTCATTGGATTGACAGTCGCGCCGTCTGTCGAAAATTGGATGTACCAACTCAGAAACCTTCTCGGGCGCATGCAGAACAAATTTACTAAAGATCGCATTCTCAAATGCATAGTTTACGATTATAGAAAGAACTTGCACCTATGTGACACAACAAAATATTCTTATATAATATTAGCTCCGAATTTCTTATTTCTAGATAGGAATAACAAAATCGAGAAAAGTAGTCAAAGCAGCATATATTTAAGTATATGTAAACACAAACTTAAGGTAATTTAAACGCTAAAGATAAAATAACTCTAAACGTATACACATAAATTGAATATTGACAGAGGCTGTCAGAAAATTGATTTAAATCACAGCGAAACGGCATGCATTACTGAATTTTTGAAGCCAAACTTGTTTGATACTAACATTCGACATAATCTATTACATTCGTAGCATTAGCGATTACATTGTTAATAACTACTTAAATTATAATGTTGATACATTTATTTTTTATCAATAAATTACGTACCCATTTTATTATATATAAAAAATTATAGCAAGACTCTTAAAAACTCACTTTAGATTAAATGGAATGATAGTGCAAATGCATGTTAGTATACTCAGTTAGTTGTTAACAAGAATGAAACTGTTATTATTAACAGCTATTACTTGATTTGCATGTCAATTATGCAACGAAGCTTGTTAACTTCATAATGTTATAACGACAACTATATTTGTTCTTTATCTTACGTATTCAAATTATAATATTTTATTGTTATGAATATACATATACTGGACGTAGTTTTTGCGTTTAGGATTCAGTGAAATACGTAAAATGTTTTAAAAATAAGTCATGATTGCTTAGATTTTTAAATATTACAATAAAACAACTTAAAACGGATTTAATCGCAGTTTATTTAATTATTTTACAAGCCCGGCTATTCAGTCCACACGTGACCATGGTTGCTGTAAAGCTTCTTAAATGTCGGGCTTGTAAAACAATTAAATAAACCGCGATAAAATCCGTTAGTTGTTTTTATTGTAATGAGTAATATTTGCGTTAATTTAAGACATCATTAATAAATGTATATATGTATATATCTATAGATTGTTTGTGTTAATTACATCGGATTTTTAAAGATAATCTTATATGAACCTAGACATACACTACACTAGTCTCTGTTATGGCAGAGAGATTAGGTATGATTGTTGAATTGGTTGGTAGTTAATCTGGCAAACCAACCGGACGGCCTCTAAGGAGCTTAACAACCACAATCAATTCATATCCAGCACCGACGTGTTTAGCTGCACGACACGCCGCTTAATTTACACGGATGCTACGGGAGAGAAATGTCGGATGCCTTAACGTGATACTCCGTTGTCAGGCCGATATATGTACTACAAAAACTATACTTATACTTATCTATACTACTATTATGAATATTAACTTTCGATGTAAGGATGTATTATCCGAACCACGCCAAAGTATAAAACGGATTTTGTTAAAACCTAGCAATTTTGTGGCATTTGTAAAGTCAAAAATAACATAAGTATGTTAAGGGAGAGCATGAGAGCGATAACATATCTCAAAAAAAAACAACGGGGCATTACTTAATTTACTTTAATAATTAATTCATGTACCTTTTTATTAATGTGCCACGTGATAATACTTTTCTTTAAAGAGCTTCTTTTTAACCGTTTTACCTCTCCATATATCCGACGAGTATTACTTGGCTAGTACCTTGGAGAAAAAGAACAGGTGTTACAATATGCACTAGACAATAGTAATTATTAAACATTTAATAGTTTTAAAATTTTAAGAAATATTTAGAATAAAGATTTTTACCAAAGATTTGTACCCATATCACATAATATATTAATATTCATGACCTGGGCTTGATTCAAACCCACAATTACTATTGTTTATCTAATATACGCATAATCCACGCTACGTTAACAACTGAACCAATCCATTGTCGATATATTAAAGTTCATAAAAAATATATTTATAAGGTTG
Source organism: Calycopis cecrops (assembly GCA_001625245.1). Lineage (NCBI taxonomy): Eukaryota > Metazoa > Arthropoda > Insecta > Lepidoptera > Lycaenidae > Calycopis > Calycopis cecrops. Next base: position 106,322 of record LUGF01050281.1, read on the forward strand.
ATTGGTGGATCTGTTAGGATTTCATCGTTCTCTTTGAACGATGTAATCTTAACAAGAAAGTCAGCAGATACAAAAAATGTAGTAAGCTGCAGACTATCTTTCAGATTAGCATATCATTTGACCCTTACGTATTTGATGGTCTGCAAGATTTGATATGCATGCTATGATTTGTTTCTATTTATTTTGTCTGTGAATTTATACCCTTTGTATTTCAAGAGGTTAAGGAATTTTAGTTTCAAAGACTCATGAATCTCAATCAAAATTCTCTAATAATTATTATATTCATTTAAAATAAATGTAATAAATTTACAAACGAAACTTGACATTTTAAATTAGTACAGACTTAAGTGAATTTATGTTTCATTTGAAAATAATATTAAAACTTTCGAACAATATGAACCTTAAGAAAGGATTACTTTCAAAGTTATGGGTGCATTGACTTTGGAAATATACATTTTTCAAATGCAAATAAGTTATTAGTTTTCATTGTTATTTTAATATAGAGCTAATAAAACTAGATTTTGCTAAATATATTTATTACCATATTTTACTATTCACGATAAAATTTACATTATAAACTTATACAACTATTATTTATACACTCGGCTTTGCAGTAAAATAACTTTTTTGGATTTTATTGCTGTTTATTTGATATGTTACTTTCGGGACCGGATAATTTATCAGCCATGGATAGAAAACCATGATTCACTGTCAAGTATATATTGGATGGGATGTACTATTATAACTTTGTGTCGGAAAATATTGTGATATGAATAAATAAACGTTATACCTATAAAAAGTATATTTTTATATAATGTTTTGACTTTTTACACCAATCTTAAGAATGCAATAATATTGTATACTTTGATTATATACACGACGCAACGTGTATATAATCAAAGATTGTATATAAACATTGTTGATTGTACAATTTATGATACCGATCGTAATATATAGAAAATTAAGATTATTATTTTAGAAAATATGTATGTAATATGATTTTGTAACAGTTTTTTGAAAACAGGTATAAAACGACATTTTCTAAAAAATAAACTGAGAGAGAGAGATGTAACAACGGCTTCGAAACATTTACTCATTTAATATATTAGATATAATTTATTCATGATTTCACAAGTATAGGTTATTAATGCTTTTATTTGAATAAGTAAAGTTTGTGTTAACAATGTAATTAAGAATTTATTATAAAATTGGCTGTTCTGTCTGAGACTAAATTCGCTTCTTCGACTTATTTTCTCTAATTTATTGTAATCTGACAGTAATTTATGGTATCTTTTACTATACATTTTTAATGGTATAGGGGGGCAAACGAACAGTCGGTTCCAATTTCATGGCTACCGACGCCCATAGACATCCGTATATAGTCTAAAGGTATAGATGCGCTGCCCTCCTTTCTCCTCCCACCTCCATGGTCCACCGGCTGCTTACACACCGCACGAAAAGCGACAGCACCACAGCTGTTAATTTACACCGGTCTCATGTAAGCGAGAGGTACCTCCCCGGTCGTGCCGCCCCAATTCCGCTACATGTAAGCATGCAGTGGCACTACCTCTTACTTTCACACAATAGATCTGCTTAACAATAACACAATGGGCGTCAGTAGTTATGGGAAGACGATGGCTGTTAGTAAATATATCCCATAAAATATAATATAGTTATATAATATATTAATTAAATAGGTATAATATATTTGAAAAATCGAGAGATGTAAACTTAGCTTCGGTTCTCACATAGCATCAGAATAGTCTATACATATAATAAATCTGTAGAAGGGTCAATTCTGTACATTGAAAATATTGAAAAAATAAATAGCAGGGGATGTTACTGGATCGATGCCAAACCCAAATATGCGATAAAAAAATTTTTTGTCTGTCTGTCTGTCTGTATGTTCAGGCATCACGTGAAAACTGAAGGTTCGATTTCGATGAAACTTGGTATAATTATACCTTATTATTCTGGGCATAAAATGGGATACTTTTTATCCTGAAAAAATACGTAGAAAAAAATAAATTTATCCACGCGAAGACCGACATCCGCGCGGACGGAGTTGCGGGCGGAAGCTAGTATACAATATATTTAATATATAATAGTATCTATATTTATAATCGCATATCACTGTTGTTCGCTGGTTCGGCTTTTGGTTATATAACAGCACATATTTTCAACGACATGATGATGATGTCTGTGTAATCGCGTTCCCGATCCATAAAAATTAAATGAACATGCAATCCGTCTTGAACAAATTGCACGAGGGGAGCACCAAGTCAGCGAGATTGGAGGGGAAAAGGGCAGTCGCGGGTTATTTGATGGGGTCGGAGGAACGCCGGTCAATAACTGTACAGTGCGGGGACCTTGAGAAATATTATAGGCCCAGACGTCTAAATAAGTAAAATACAATGTTCTTTTAGATCTATTATTTGTGTAACAAAATTTATTATTAAATATGAGTTTATACGCCTTCAGTCGTGTTAATTCTTCTAGGGTAACGTGTACGTATATATGTACGTATCTTTGTCTGCATAATATATTCCTTTTGACGACCGTAGGTAAGCAGTGGTATCATAACTGGGAAAATCGCTACGTGTTGCGTCAGAAGTCGTGGGTTCCAATCCCGCTTAAACCATGGATGTTTACCTATTATAATTATGTATTTCTAAAATAAAAAACTTAAATATATAAAAATTATTACAATTATGAAAAATAATATTAATTGTATTTCCATTGTCTAGTATCTGTAATGAAGTCCTTACGGTACTTTGCAATAGGCTAGCCTGACGTGGTTTATAAAGTCCACAGATTTCATTATTATTATTTTTTCTCTTGGTTGGATATATACGGGCGCCAGTAATCACTTGCCATCGAGTGAGTCAACTGCTCATTTGCTCATGTATAACAAAGTGGCAGGGCTATTGGAGTCTTGCAGATGAATCATGCCAGCATTAACCACTGATAATCATACCTATAGCATAGTTAAGAGGTAACCTCACTAGGTTATCTCTCAACTACGCTATCGGTTTTAACGTGGTTTGCAAATTGCAGGTCTTGGAGGAATGTGTGAATTGAGGCAGCGTCTTTACACAAATCCAATAGTTATGCCGATATCAAGGTTAGATGTAGAAAGGAGGAGAATATTTCTTAAGATTTTCAATGAGAAATACTAATAAATCGCATCAATGCAGAATTTTATATCACTAATAGAATTAAGTTTAAAAATCTTCGAAGAATGAGACTCTAGATCCATCCAACCATACTATAAATATATACATACCCAATGTGATTTTATATCTCCTCTATTAATAAATAATATATGCAAGCGTATCTCTTTGCAAAACGTTCAGAAGTCACAGAATCAAAGAACCTCAAAGTATTCAGTTGTTGTGGATTCGCAAAATCTTTCTTGTTATCCGACGACGATTGTCCAAGATAGAATCTAGTATAGTGCTCTATTCTTGTAAAAGAAGCTGAGCTCTGTAAAGCAGAAATACTTCGTCTAAACTTAAAGTAATACTTTTTGATCTTCGATATAACTAAAATGTACTTCTTAAATAAATAGACCTGAATGCATTTCTCAATCAAGGCAACTTTTAAAGCCAACTTTTAGGATTACTTTAAATGGTACTGTCACCTCTCTATAACGGACCATGAAAAAAGATGGAAGATAACGAATATAAATAGCACATCGCATCTGTGGGAGTACAGTTTTTGGCAAGATAAGCAGAACTATGCTTGATCATTCATTGAGAATCATTCATTATGCTTGATATTCCACATTAATTGGAGTATTTTGCTATGATGACCTCGTGGAAAATTTGGATAACTTCGGTGCTTTCCAATACCCAAATATTATTCTCGATATAATAAAATAACATAGCCCAATGATTGTAGTATCACTGGTAAAAACAAAATAAATAAAACAAGATGTAATCAATATCAGCTATATATTTAATAACAATATTATCCGTAGTTAAAATCAGTTGCGATTAAAAATAAAATGAGATTTCCTGGGCCATATTCGTCATTGCAAGCTTGGAAACTTCATACTCCTCCTTTGATTAAATTTGCTGCGGGTACGGAGACAGTTTAAAAATTCCCCTCCGGTTCCCTGAGATGATTTTATCATAGGGTCATAAGTGGTTTACGCTGTGGATCCCAGCTACACAAGTGTTGCAGCGATCGAAATATGTGGTGGGCTAAGCCGGACTAAAAACGGATCTAAATTTGGATTTTTCATCATTTATTTCTCCGATATTCGTCTGTAATACAACCTCTTAATATTTTTATTACCAAACCAAATGCAGAAATTGTACTGACAAACCAAAATATGGTATACCGGTACATTTTCTGCCCTTCAAGTTAACTTTTGTATTGTATAAACTGCAACCTAATGGGTGTTTTTTTTCGAGGTATAGAACTTTAAGTTGGCATTACTTTTCAAGATGGCGACCGATTTAACAGCTGTCAAGTGATTTATTCTCAGTTTGGTTTGGCAATTCATCATGAATAAACTCACACCTGAACAACGCTTGCAAATTGTGCAATTTTATTACGAAAATAATGGTTCTGTGCGGAATACGTATCGCGCACTACGTCCATTTTATCGTCGACAAAATCGTCCATCAGAGCAGTTAATTCGATTAACCATGGAACGTTTTCGCACCACGTTTACTCTGACTGATAACTCGCATCCCCAGAGACGCCGTACGGTGCGTACAGAAGAAGCTATTGCTACTGTAGAGCGTAGCATTGAGGAAGACCCGAATGTGTCCATCCGCCATCGAGCACAGGAATTGAATCTGTGTCCATCCACTTTATGGAAGATTTTGCGGAAGGATCTTGGTTTACATGCTTACAAAATCCAACTCGTGCAAGAGTTAAAGCCAAACGATCACCAAGCAAGGCGTAGATTCGTCGAATGGGCTCAAAACGAGATTGCCATTGTTCCCGATTTTCATAAGCGAATTTTGTTTAGCGATGAAGCGCATTTTTGGTTGAATGGCTACGTCAACAAACAAAACTGCCGCATTTGGAGTGAAACTAATCCTCAAGTGTATGTCGAAACACCGTTACATCCAGAAAAACTGACTATTTGGTGCGCTTTATGGGCTGGTGGAATCATTGGTCCGTACTTCTTCAAAAACGATGATGGCCAGAACGTTACAGTCAATGGTGATCGGTATAGAGCCATGATTACAAATTTTTTCATTCCTGAATTGAACAATCATAATGTCCAGGAGCTGTGGTTTCAACAAGACGGCGCAACATGTCACACAGCTCGTGCCACAATCAATTTATTGAAAGACACGTTTGGTGACCGCCTAATTTCACGTTTTGGACCTGTGAATTGGCCTCCAAGATCTTGTGATTTAACACCGCTAGACTATTTTCTGTGGGGTTATGTAAAATCATTGGTCTATGCGGATAAGCCACAAACACTTGACCATTTGGAAGACAACATTCGCCGTGTTATTGCCGATATACGACCACAAATGTTGCAAAAGGTCATCGAAAATTGGACGTCCAGATTGGACTACATCCAAGCCAGCCGTGGCAGTCATATGCCAGAAATCATATTTAAAATGTAATGCCACAAGATTATCTTTAGAATAAATAAAAAAACATGTCAATCGAATATTCCATCGTTGTTTTATTGCAATTTAAAGTTATATACCTCTAAAAAAAACACCCGTTACTATTTACTAATAGCCGTGGGCTTGCCTCGTCAGTTAGAAGAGAGCTCCGTAGGCGCAAGTTTGCATAATTTACGAAGTTTTGTTAAAAACAATGTAAATAAAGTTATTGTGAATATTACTTCAAAATAAGATAAACTTTACATTAGAAATTTTCAGTAAATATTATTTACACTAACCGTACATTTCAAAGAAATTTACTTTTGGTTAACTTCTCTTTAGGTAATAACTAAAGACAATGAATGTTTAAGGTTTTGCTCACATTTCACCAATATTATTTTTACCGTAAATAAAGAGATTTCTCGAAGTATATTTATTATAATAAATACAATATTTTGCTTTTTTTCATCTCAGCATCATCGACAATATTCTATTACTAACCTTCTTTTGAAGATTGAACCATATACACAAAATATTGCCTGTTGGGAGACATTCAATTATTTTACAACGACACAATTTCATTCTATAATGTATGGTATAACTTATTATAAAGGTCATAAAAAACACAGATAATATATCCTTGTCTTTGCAACTGCTTATTAAACAGCTAAAGTACATAAGTATATATTAATCTGCTTTATGTACACTCAGGTGTTTTAATTAAAATTATGATACATTATGATACATTATGTCTCTAATGTCTTTTCACTTATTAGTCATTTATAGGCTATCTAGGATATCTAGGTATATGTAGGTTATCGGAAACCATCCAGGTTTTCTTGAAAATTATACAAACATACATACAGAGAAACGAATAACAACACAACTAAGTGATCCTCTAAGGAATTAATTTTCTTTGCAGTACAAAACCTAAAAAATAAACAGCAAAAAGTAAGTAAAACATCTAATTTCACTTAATACTTGGCACTTATTAATATAAGGATAAAATATGAGTGCGAAACAAGAAACTTTATTCTCAATATCAATAAGAAAAAACAGGATACATATTTAAACGGACCTTTTTACTCCATAATATAAATTTTTCGGTTGATGCTGATTAAATTTCCTTATAAAAGTCAGGAAAATTACTTTCAAAATTGTTCCATTTTCTCAATGAATTTATGGAAATGAGTTTATTTAACATTAATGCATTTTAAACGTAGCTTAGTCAAAAAAACTTTCTTATATTTTATACCAGTGTTTAATAAAATAAAAAAATTTGTATTATCTGGTTGAAAATTCGAAAGAGTCGGTTTGGGTTGCTTTAATGGTATTTATAGAACAAGGAGTCATCGAGGAGGTGGTAGAATACCTATATTTTTTACGTTACATTTCGCATTACCTATATTTAAGATATTATGTGTATGGTCTTAACTTGAAGGTAACCGAAAGATTTCGTATGTTTTTAATTTCAAGGAGAGAAAATTGAGCAGTAGGATACTTTTGCCTAAATACTGATTAACACCTAATTATTATTAATTCACATTAGCGCGATTTTTAAAAAGTTCGTCCCATTGTTTTTTTTTGCAAGACCGCGTCAAAAGTGATAGTCGTGATATCGCGTTGAGTGAGCTTTGTGAACATCCAGTGGCCCACTGTAGGATGGTGATTCGCGCGCATAACTATTAATTGGCTGCAAAATACCTATGGGTCTGTGTGGAGATAGCAGAATTACTTTAACTTGGTGTCCTCTAGCACTCCACGTAATGTGCTGAAATAGGTCGAAGAATTTCTGGAAGATCTGTCATTTTACGCGCCTGTCATTATACATTTACCGCGTCGGTTGCAGGATAACGATTACTCAAAGGCCGTACACCACCTTACTCTCGTTCAGTGTCTGCTTTGCTTCGGTTTTCAAAATTTGCACTGAAACTCGAAACA
>LUGF01050281.1:125600-139521 GCA_001625245.1 Calycopis cecrops
TAGCCGCGGGCTTGCCTCTTAATTAACTGCGGTCAGCTGGAGGAGAGCGCCGTAGGCGTAAGGTTAAATAATTTATAAAGTTCCATTAAGGACAATGTAGATGAAGTTAATTTGAAATTTACTTTATAAATAAGAAAAACTGTTAGAAATGAATAATACTTGAAAGTAAACGATTATTACAAAGTTGTTTGCTTTTGGTTAATTTCTCCGTCTTTAGTTTATAAATTAAGGACTATTAAAAGTCTTAAGTTTTGCAACACTATTACTTTTGTATATAAATATTTTCTTTGCCGTAAATAAAGAGGTCTCTCGTAGTGTCTTTTTTATTAAAGGGATTTTTTTTTGCCTTTTTATGATGATGCCCTAATTCTACTACTAACCTTCTATTGTAGATTGGTCCATATACACAAAAATTTGTTTGTGCAAAACAATGGTTTTATAATGATATATACCATGTTATTGAATATCTTGTCAAACGTATAAAGGTATTCGCACATTACACTAGCTCGATGCCGACTTTACTCCAACTCAACTCGACTTCCTTAAGAGTTAATTTGTCAAATTTGTAAGTTGAAAGTGTAGGACGCATGGCCAAGTGTAGTTTACCTATTTACATCTTACAAGAGCGACCAATTGACTCTTAAGAGACAACATAAAGCTTACATTTGAATGCCATACGTCGAATTGAGTTGGAATCGAGTCGGCGTCGAGTAAGCATCGAGTCGTTATAATGTGCGAACACCTTAAAGATCATAATAACACACAGAGAATAATATATTCTTGTGTTTTCAACTGATTATTTAACAGCTAAAATACATAAGTATATAATATTCTGTTTTATACACACTTAGGTATTTCATTTGTCTCTATTCTCTTTTGAATTACCATTCCTTTATGAATATGGACTTTGAATACAAAACTGAATGTGTCATGTCCTTGATGATATTCGTGTAGAGGTATGACGCTCAGTAATTCACATCAGCCATATGCTGTATTTAGGGCGTAATCGTACTACACGTCAGCGACAAAATCTTTACATTATGCTCTTTGCACTATAAAGCAGCTTGTGCAGTTGTGATGGCCAGAATCAACAGATATGCATTTTTGTATAATACATGTATATGCATTTTTGTATAATACAAACAATCCTATTTGTTTATCTCAAGAGATCCCCGAGAGACAAATAAAAGTCCATGAGCGTAATGACTAGACTAATCCGTAAAGCACAATAAAAATGATTATAGAATACGAGTGTTAACATTAAATACCGGTCGCCGCACGCGTCACGGGACTGTTGACGGATCATACACCGCACGCGGTTGGCGGTGAGGCGGATCTCAAGTTACNGAATTCATAGAGCCCAATGTAACTTGAGATCCGCCTCACCGCCAACCGCGTGCCGTGTGTGATCCGCCTTAACATAATCTTGCGTTACGTATGCGATCCGTAGACTTGTAACAATCGAACGCAAAATAAAATTCATATTTATATTTGTATAAAAAATTGTGAATTATGAAAAGTCATAGAAAAAAATGTTGTAACGGATATTATATAGCTATCTATTTTTTTACATATTGATAGTATTTTATTCTCAGACCTCGCCCGTGTTTCGAAATAACTCTGTATTTTATAAACGAAGGAGACAAAATAATAAAAACAAAAAATTAACAGACGTTGAAGTTTCTTTATCTGAGGTGCAAATAGATGGGTATCCCTTCGTCAATTGTAATCGTATAAAAGTAAATAACGAACAAGTACAAGAGGAAATTGGGTGGTTTGCGATAAAAAAGAACAGTTATTTTAACGCATGTATTTTGAAAATACGATACCGCAAAAACTGCGAATGTGAAAATGGACCATCAGCCACCCTGCATATATAGCGCTTTCGCTTATCAGTTATTACCGTTATTTGACATTTTGGTAAAGTATACTGCAGCTTGGAAATTGGGACGGTGGTACTCTATGAGAAGGAAGTAACTTTATACAATCCTCTGCTTTGTGAAAGTCTTTAAAGTAAAGAGGGTGCGAATTACATGTAAGTGATTATCATATCAAGCTGGAAGGTTGACGTTACTCTCTTAATTTTGCTTATCGGTATCAACGACATTATGCCACGCATATTATATCGAAGTAGGTACTTTATTTTTGCACAATAGCACCAAGTTTGCATAGGGAAAGGCGAGATTGTCGATTATAACTATTTCTAAACTTCTGAGTAGATTCCAATATGATCAGCGAGTAATCTATAATGACACAGCCCATGGCTAGTGACTGTACATAAATGTCTTACATTTAGCGAAGAAATGGAAAAATTTTAAAATATTGCCTTTAAATATTTTTTTATAATTTATTATTAAATGTCAATAAAAAAATACGACACCGGTCCTGTAAAAAGTAATTTATTCTTATTATAGAAATAAATTGAATAATTTGATACTTATTTTTCAGTGGGGTAATAAAAATGAGTTATTATTTAAACTTATTTATATCAACTTCAATCTAAAAATACATTACTGTTGTGTTCTTATTTCAAAATCCATATTATATATGGGTCATCCATATTATAGATATTTGACGATTATAATTAGGAACTGTTAAAAATATAAAATGTTTTAGTGAGGTTTTTTTTTTTTATTTCAATCTGGACTAGATTGTATTAATTTTTTATTGCGTGAATGTCATTTTCATGCATTTGATATAATTTAGTCTGAAATGTTTCAGGTGCTTATGTAGTTGTGGACATGTAATTATAAAATTACAGATGAATTCTAAAGTTTATGTGTAGTTACAACAATGTTCTTGGTCCAATTACCACTACAGCAACAACTCGCACAGAAAACTTACGAAATTTGCAAGACATAATGCTCAAGAGTTAGCGCAAACACAGGGCGCATTCACTATTTCTTCAATCTCTTGTTGAAGTTCGAGAGAAATTAGGAAACAGTGCACCCAAAAGTAGTATAATACAACAAAGTTTGCCAACACACTGCTAGAGTAATATTTCTCAACAGAAAATACATTAACAGTTTTTGGTGGCTCATAATTTATTCTTTTTAGTGGCGTAGTGAAGATTCGACTCGGAAAATCAAAAAAATCTCAATATATAGGGATTAGTTTTTGGTGACTTATGTCAGTTATTCTCTTTGACGGTAAATGATGACAGAATAATGGCTCGACCTTTAAAATCCTAATAATTAATACTGCCTTTAAGCATTAAACGGAAAAGGGACGTATTGACGACGGTTGAAGGCGAGCCATAACTTGGCGATTTGCTGACAAGGGTGTGTAGCAAGAGACGTTTTACAGTCGATCGGATCCCATAGTTGATAAGAAGGGGATCATAAGGCCTGCATATGAGATATTTCTTATAAAACACAATACGCTATACTATAATACAATAATTATAATAAGTATTATGTTTAAGTTTTGTGGTGACTTATACAATCTAGAAACTAAAAGCTTGAAACTTTTAGTTTCTTGATTGTATAAGTTTATTGAGGCTAATAATTTTTCACGGGCATAGTTTTGCCTTAAAATAATATTCATTTATAATAATACTAGATGTTACCCGCGGCTGGTTTTTCGAGCCGATGGCACTCTGCAGTCCATCGACTATTTCCATACTAAATATCACATCGATCCAATGACCCGATTACATGTGAAAAGAGGACAAACAAACAAACAGACTTTCGCATTTATAATAATACTTCACTTTGAATCACTCTATCCATTGAAAAAAATAACTCTACCCAAATCTGTTAAGTAATTTTAAAGATCTAAGCATACAGATACACAGACGGCGGAAGGCGACTTTGTTTTATACTATGTAGGAAGTAATATGGATACAGTTAAGTAAGAAGACATCAAAATGTGTATTATATTTAACTTATATTTCAATTACCTAGATTGAAAAATTTTGATAAAAAATTTCAGACGGTTTAATTTAATTCCAAACAGGTAAAAATCATCTATAGTATTTATAGTATAACTTTCATTAGTCCTTTTATTATGTCTATATTAAATTAATATATCTAATACAACGAACCACAAGTAAACTAGAAACCTCATTATTAAAAGACTCGGAAGAAGTAATCGGATGAAAAATACTGTTAAATAAGTAGAAATGACCTAGGTGGAAAGTCCTATTAAATGTGTGGAATTTTCACGAAGGGGTAAGCTAGGGAGAGCTTAGTAATTATTATTTGAGAAATTCTCATTATAATTTATGCTTATTTTATATTATATACCTAGCTATTAATTTAAAAGTTAATAACCTTAGAAATACCATGCCCTTGTACGTAAAACCTAGCATTATAATATTTGATTTTATAAAAATGTGCTGTTGTATAAAAAGAAACCATGCAACAAGGAGTATAGATGCTAAAAGATTTAATTCAACGCCTATATTTTATAGGGAAAGACAGTAGAATATATTTTGTATTACACGTTAAGTCGAACCACAACACAAGTTTTCATAAGTTTAACGGAATTTGAGACAACAATTGTGGTGCACGGTCATGAGGCAGTAATCCCGTAATGACACGCCGCTGGCCGCGTAGTCCCCAAATCGTTGCACGCATTCGGCAAAACTTATCTATTAAAATATACTTATAGACTTATATTGGGGTCCCAAAATTCACGCGAATTTGAATTAAACTAAAAACACAGTTTTTAGCTTTTTATATTCATTTTTTTATTGGATAGGGTTATTTATGGAATAACATATCAGGCAATTAATCTCCACGGCTTTGCATCATACGCGTTTGTCGACATTTTTCATGACTATTTTGCATAAATGTGTTTGAATTTCGTTGATGCAGACTTGAATCTCATACTTTAATGCACAGGTGGCTGTGGGTTCCTTTACAATAGACCTGTGATTTCAAGTAACCCATAAAAATAAATTTAATGGTGTGTCTAAACTAACATACCTATCAAGAATGCAAAAGAAAAAAATAAATTTTTTGATAGGGAGTAGGGAATCAATAAAACTCTCTTCTACATAATTAAGGATCTTACCACTCCAGCTTATCCCTTTCTATACAAACCTAAGATAGGGAAATAGGGAGAGAAAGAAAGAGATAGATAGAGAGAAAGAGGAGAGAAAAGAAAAGAGATAAGGCGAGTATATCAATATGTATTAAAGTACAGTGTTAACATGAAACCAGAAACTATATATTATAGAGTTAGGAGAAAAAGCTGCACCCTGGCAACATTAGACGATGACGTCAACTAAATTACATATAGTGACTTGTTATGTGATAAATTTACAGGACGCGGGTAGTTGGCAAATCACGTCACTATAAAAGATCATGTTCGCCCAGTGTTGGAATGATTTACATTTACTCGCTGACCTGGAAGGTATTCCCGTTGTACTGTAAGTTTGTTCATTTTATCAACAGTGAATGTGTGCGACGAGTTCATGCAAATATACCTTTGAAAATATGTAAAAACTAGCTGCGCCCCGCGGTTTCCCCCTTCGTAAATTTATCCCATGACATCGCATAGGAACATTTTTTCGGGATAACGACTCCTATGTGTCAATCCAAGTTACTATCTATGTGTGTGCCAAATTTCATGAAAATCGGTACAGCAATTTTATCGTGAAGGAGTAACAAACAAACATATAAACTTTCGCATTTGTAATATTAATAGGATATTTTAGTGATTATGTTAATTCTGACTTTAATTATTATAAATAATTTAAGCTTAATATGGTTTTTATTTCTATTTCCGTCTCTGGTCCCTAAAAAAAGGTAATATAAGCATAAATTGAACATCATCATCATAACCCTTTATTCACCCATAAAATGCAAATATGTATATACAAGGTTGATAAAAGCGAAAGGCATTAAATTAGACCACATATACTGTAAGTGCAGTTAGTCCGAAACTATTAATGGTAAATATTATCGTATCTATCAAATAAAATAAAACATTACGTTAATTATTTATAAAACCCTAAAAGCATAGTCGTTTTTGTTTTTGATTATGATATTCCCTCGGATCAATGATTACGGGAGTTCGGGATAAAACATATCCGGCATTGAAGAATGACTCATTCGGGAGGAAAAAACAAACATTATTTCCCTGTTTTCTCGGTTACATATCTCAAAAAACAAGGACAAGAGCTGAAAGGATTATTTAAAGCCTTGTTTGTGAATACATTATGTCAGATCTCTTTTGATTTTGACAAATGACGCAGCATATTATGTTCTTTATCATTTTTAGCAGCTATTATTAGCTACGAATATCAGCTGCTAGACACTATACATAGATTATCATTATGGTTAAAGATTTATAATGGTTTCGTTTCAAGCTTTTATCAGCTAGACACTATACATAGATTATCATGATGGTTGAAGATTGTTGAAGATTTCGTGTCATCAAATACGGACCGTATTATATTCTATAAAACTGACAGCTGTTCCGTCGCGTTTCGTGCGGTGTGTAAGTAGCTGGTGATCCATGGAGGGGTTAGGAAGATGGAGAGCAACGCATCTGTATAACCGCTACATGGATGTCCATGGAGGTCGGTAGTCATGAACATGACTCGGGCTGCGCGTTTGCCACTTTACTATATGTAGCATTACTTATAGTAAAGAGAATGGCTTAACGTATCCCTGATTTACATTTTTCAATTCTTTTAAATTTTGCAATTCTAGTATCGTAATGGTAGTACCGTACTCCTCCGAATCGGGTAGGTCTGAGAATCGGCCAACATCTATTTTTCATCTCGATATTGCACGGGTTCATCAAACAAGTTAAATAGCGAAAAAATGTTATCTCTCTTTGTACCGGGCGGCTACAGTGAGCACGGGGTGAATGACTCCAGCCGGCCATAATCGGCGATCAGCTGCGATTCAGCTTGTAAGTAGAAAGAAAAAAAATTAAAAATCCTGTAGCTAAACTATTGCTCCGATTGATCTGTTATAAACAGATTGTTGTGCTGTCTGGAAATTATACACTAAATATGTGCTTTTATTTAATGCCTCTTCCTTTTATCCCTTGTATATATCCTATAATGTCAAGATACGAGTCACCGAGTCACCTAAAATACGACGTGATGGATCCTTTGAAAACAAATCTCTCCTGTATAACGAGTCTTCACTTTTAGTTTATAACTCAAATCGAACCAGCCACATGCCATCGGAGACTGAGCAACGGTAAACTAAATCTCCATGTTGAACAAAATTGAAAAAGTTTTAACGGCATGTTATATTCGCTTACACATTGTAAAAACAAAATGGCATCTGAGAATTTATAGTTTGTGATAATACCAATGATTATTGGCTTTTGCCTTTCTTTTATGAATATAATATCTCAAAATGATGTCATTATTATTTATAACCTACTCTAGTGATATTACTACGGATAGTGATTATATGCAGGAGCGATTCGTCAATGACACGCACCCAGAAATCGCACAAAGCTATTATGCTAATTTTTTTTTTACCGCGGAAACGAACAGAAGGCGTCATCTGGTAATAACGAACACTTGTTAATATACGCACAATAGGAACTTATGCAGATGCTTCGTAGCTCTTTGTCACCCAATTTTTACAATAAGCCATTTGGAGTAACACACACAGCATAAAGCGTTTTTGTTTGAACATGGGCGAGACGTTGTACCCCTTGCGCAGATTCAGAGGAATCGGCTGCAAATTACAGTGCTAGCTGCGTCGCTCTATACTCCTTTCAAAATATATCTTTACCATTTTGTAATCAAGCAAACTCCTAATCATAAGTATTATCTATGCTCCTAATCTTGGTTCTCTCAAAAGTTGCCGTAAGAATATATGAATGAATAAATAAATATTTTAAATCAAAATCGATATCGTTGAATAATAGCTACATAAAATATTCGTCCTGCTCAATTTCATCATTTTATGTAACGTTAGCCATAATTTGACGTCATTCAACGATTTTGTATAGATATAGATATGTAAATAGTTTTGTAAACATTTTTTTTCGCAACCAAAACCAAGTTGGGAATTGAAAAAAAGGGAATCGATAAAGTTTGGGCTCTTGTAATTGACCCAAGCTCTCGCTTCATATTGAAAGTGCGCGCATCAACTGGCGCTCGTATTTTAAAATTCTCCATACCCTTCGACGGCGGTTTAATTAAAAGTTTCCAACTTTAGCCCGCTGATACAATACACAGGTCGTATATTTAAAAACAAAATATTTTGGAATAATTATTACGTTACTTTTTATGTAAGTAAGAGGTGCTATTCTGCGGTCTGGCATGACTGCCTTCGCTCACATGACATTGACGTAAAATATAGACACGTAGCGCTTTGTGAGGCATGAGTGGCCAGTGACCACGCATTTGCGGTGATGGGTTAAAAGAGGCCAACGCATAGCATAAATAGCTCCGATTGAATTTATATAAAACATGCATATTTAAGAACATACTTAATTACAAGCAGATAGAAACAGCGTTGATACATTCGAGTAGCTGAAGAATATGGCATTTCAATTCACAGCAAGTTTGGAAAGATATTTAAATGACGGATTGCAGAGGTATTTGTTTTATATCAATACAACGAACCTTTTGAAAATTTAATTTCAAACAATATATTTTTAATTTAGTCACCATTATTTGCTTTGCGATTGAGGAAATATTTTATCAATATTTAATTTTTAAGCTTTACGGTATTTTTTTCGAGTAAAGTAAAATCTAATATGCTGGTCAAAACCAAGTGATAAAAGTTTTAAAATTAAACCATTTACAGCAATTTGGTATATGAAGGTCGTTAATCACGAATACAGAATTTTATGTATGAAATTCAAGATAAGGATTCACTAGCCATCCTAAAAAAAATATACTTTTGGGGCACAACCCCATCATCTACAGACCTGGTGAAACTAGTATTGAACTGGATCTGCTATAACAACAAGACCCTTTCGCTAAAAAAATTATATACCTAACTATGTCAGGAATTATTCCGAGTATTCTTTAAAAATAATGAAAGAGACCGAAAGTGAATATTAATGTACCTTTGCTCATTTATAAATAAAGTATTCTTATAATACTTGAATAATAAATTGCTATAATAATAAAACGATAATGAACCACAGAACAGGTGACTGTCATACACTTATTTCCGAGACTCCACTCTCCGCTAAATCTTTTTAGCTTAGCACTTGGGACAATCAATCATTCCGCAGACATTTATTACATTTACACTCGTTTTGTCGGCCTAAGTCTCTAGATATATGGATTTTGCACGTCACAAAGGATATGAGGGGGAAAAAAGACGGTTTTTTCGTACGAATTTCTGTTTATAACATCATTTACAAGATATGGTTCCTGAAACTCCCGAAAGACTTATTAAAGTTCTGACAACCGAGAAGTTATTTGGGAACGTTTGTTATTTGATTTCGTCAACGTGTAGTATATTAGATATGACGTATAGCTTGGCTTTATAATAAAATAGGATAGACGAGTACAAAGGGTTTTTACGGAAATATCTTTGCTAAACCAAATAAGCGGGATTTACTAACCTTTATTTATTTTCTCTAGATAGTCGTTGTTGTTTTAAGCCTCTTATAGGTTTACAAATAACTATATCTTCCGCCTGCAGATTCACCCGAGTGGATTTCGGACTTCAAAAATGAAGTAGGGGTTCAATTCTTATTTTTTTAATGTATGGTGGTATGCATGTGATTCCATTGCCCAGTGACGATCTGATGATGGAATCCTGGTGAAATTAAAGGAAGTCCTCAAATAATATAGGTATCTCAAGAAAAACTTTAAATGTTTGCTGCTAATTACTTCTAACGACGATTTCAGCAAGTATTAATCTAATTGATATAGTATGATAGACAATTTTGATCTGCATAAAATGCCTAAGCTAATTAAGATATTTATTTGGATAAAGTCATAAAAGTGGTTATTGTAAGTCAAACTGAAGAGATAGATATGCTGTCGCAGAATTTTTTGTAGCATTTTTATAGATTTCGAATCCGCTAGTACATTACTCAACTATATCTTGCCTAGTTTACGCGGCGTTTGCGTGGACCTTTTCAATATTTTTTATTCTTTCAAGGCACCAAGAAGTTATAGATCTTAGTATTTTACATTAATTTCATCTTAATCCATTCACGTGTTTTCAAGAAAAAGGTCTTGACAGTCGTACAGACAGACAGACTGGCAACAAAGTGATCTTATAGGGGCATCCGCTGCGTCTTCTTCAAAACGTTAGAATATCAGTACTCTCACGCTTCCTCTCCGATATCTCTTTTGCGGACATAATTACCTCGCGAAAAGTAACGGTTGCATTCCACCAAGTCTCACACTAGATCTTGGATTAGACGACGGTCCCGAGAGCCACAACATTCTGACTATGCTGTATCTACGCTAAACACTCTTCATAACTGTAACGCGGTATCCTCGCGACAGATTCTGCAGAGGTGGCACTCTGCCGTAGGCTCTGGGAGTATGTAACACAGACGTTTATTGAAGCACCCGTGCCGCATCAGCATCTGCGTTAGCCGGAATGATCCAGCTCCAGCGCCTCAATGCGCCACTGATATAATAAATTATTTTATTAATATAATTTATTAATAATAAATATCTGTGGACTTATCACACTTCGTTAGTCAAGCCCCGAGGTAAGTACCGTAAGCACTTGTGTTACGAGTGTTACACAACGAAATTTTAATGTTATAAATTTAAGAAATATGAGTTTTAAGAATTTTATTACATAAAAACATATGCCTAACACATAGATACACATTCATGACCAAGGTGGAATATAATGACGCAAGAACTTTCGATTCCAGATCACAAAGTAGTGTTCCAGCCAGGAGACTCACTTCCTCAAAAGAGATCGTATGGTATCCCCTATTAAGCCTTATAGCTCAATTTTCATTCTTTTTAAACATTTTACATTTAATTACTTATTCCCAGCGGTATCGAAATGTAAATATGTAATTAAACTAAACGAGAGGTTTCCAACTAAATCAATCGGAAACATCTACATCTAATCAAGTTCGTCCATTAATCCTGAAGTCTGGTAACGCCCTATAATATATTTTGTAACTTAAATACATCGGGTTAAGGCTGCTTTTTCGTAAAAAATAAAAAAGGCCCCATGACCTTTGCTTCTTTGTTGGCTTAGGACATCAGATATTGACCCTCAGATTTGTAAGTTTGAAACGAAATTTTGGGCTGGATCTTATAAGCTCCTATTAGGTCTCTTTATAAAAATATTATGTTAGTTGGGATAATCTAGATAAGCAGCTTTTCTGGTTTAAGGGTTATGTGAAGGTTGTATACATTACTCAAAACAAAATAAGGGCCAATTACTGTGCGTTATTACTTACAATCTCGACGAGCATTACGATAAGTCAACATATACATGATATAATATGTTTGCTAGTAGAAACAGTAAAATCTAAAATTTGCTGACCACGAGCTGCTATGACAACAAAACCATGGTTGTCATTAATTGAAATAAAATGAAATCCATAGTCGGAAAAATATACATATCTCTAAGAAATTTCATTGCAATCAGTTATGTAGTAAGAAGATTAGCCGGGACAAACATTGTGACACGAGATTTTGCACCACACGTTTCCTAGAATATATTATTCTAGTTAGAATATTTTGGTTCGCTGGCAGGTTTGTGATTAATTTTCTTGTTGTGCATCCCTAACAAAATTTCCAAATAATTATGTAACTTGATGTGGTCTTATTTTATTTACTGTAATTAATATTAAGTACTAGGTTATTATAAAAGTATAAATAAAGTACTTCAGTATTCAACTCGAATACCCACATATTGTGTTTTTTTTGTCTTAGATATACATTATCTAAAAAACTTTTTAAACAAAATATGTTAGAAAATATTTAAAGAACCTTGAAAATTAAGATTATTATTCTTAATTTTCAACGAAAATTCGATTTTGTCGTACTTTAAAAATAAGGGATTTAAACTTTTGCAGAAAAGGAGCGCCGCTTATCCAATTTACTTACTGGCTTATTTCATCATCATAATCATCATCATCATCAGCCTATTGCAGTCCACTGTTGAATATAGGCCTCTTCCATAGCACGCCACTGGCCTCGATCTTAGGTTAACCTTTCCCACTTCCTGCCAACAGCTTTATAGCGTATGTCGTCACTCCATCTACGTCACAGGGCGTCCTAAATTATGTTTGCCGGTGAGAGGTCTCCACTCTTGAACCAGTCGACCCCAACGATCATCGGTTCAGCGGCAGATATGACCGGCCCACTGTCACTTCAGCTTGCTTACCCGAGTAGCTATTTATTTACTTTAGAATATTTTGTTATTGGCTAATCTCAAATTCTGCTAAGTAAATATTATGAACATTGAAACATTAAAGCAAAATTAATAACGAGTTCAACATACCTTATTTTCACCGTCACTTAGATCGTCGTCAATCCATATCTCTATCAAAGTACATGTAAATTTATTTGTTACCTAAAACAAAGAAACAAATTTTTAATTTTTACTCTACAATATTTCGGTACAGATTTAGTAAGTTGCCACATCCTGGTGTCCTTTGAGAATACGCAGAGCCGACTGTCTCGCGTCTATCTTTGTTGTGTTTCGTTTCAGTCCCATCGGGATAAGCATACAAGAGATAGCACCATTATATTATGTGGGGTAAAAACGTACTATGCAAACGTTTGATCTCGCTTAATAAATAAATAATTAAGCGAACCGATGTATTTTTTATAGTTTTGTGATGAATTGAGCATTAATTGCCTCTGTAAGACTACTGATGCCCATAAGCATCCGCGTAGTGGATACACTGATGCTTTTTCCTTTCCCCTCCCTGCAGGCACTGAAAACCCACTCACCGCACAAATAATGACAGCACAGCTGTCACTCGGTGAACGGCAGGTAACTTTCGAGTAGTGCTGTATAACATTACCTATTATTCATTCGGTTCAGTAATCGATTCATTAAAATTTTAAATTCAGCATTCCGATGTGCTGATGATGATACTTATAGCTTAAAATGTACATGCGATCGATCAAAGCATTTTAGAACAATTTGAATTAATGGTGGTATCGAATTAATTCGCAAGCGATTTACTAATAATAGTAAATGTACAATATCGAGTACCGCAGCACTATCATGTGCATTTATCGTTACCTAATTCATTGCTTCACTTGATACGACGTAAAATGAATAATGTTTTGTCATCCAATCACAGATTACTACGTAATCCAAATAAAGCTATTCTATCTGCTAAATATTATTAAGTATTTTTAAGTCTTTCATTTTAGATTTACATCGGAATTGATATTAAACTTTTCCTATCATCATCATCATCATCAGCCTATTGCAGTCCACTGTTGGACATGGGCCTCTCCCATAGCACACCACTGGCCTCGATCTTCGGCTAACCTTTCCCACTTCTTGCCCACAGCTTTGAGTATGTCGTCACTCCATCTAGTCACAGGGCGTCTTACATTACGTTTGCCGGTGCGCGGTCTCCACTCTTGAACCACCAATACCAACGATCATCGGTTCTGCGGCAGATATGACCGGCCCACTGCCACTTCAGCTTGCTAATCCGAGTTACTTCGTTTCGGATTCGATCCCTCAGAACTTTTCCTATATCTCATCTAAAATCCAACTAAGAAACGTTTTTTATTCTCATTTCTTTATTTTCGCCAAAGCGACTTATAGGGCTGCGACTTACACTTTTATATTATAGCGACTTATATTTTTAAAAACGAAAAATGTTTGAGGCAAAAATGTTTAATGAACGTCGAGCTTTTATACTTTTAAAATTAATATTTATACAGTATAAAATAAGCAAGCATTAGGTAGAAACATAAGCTTATAACAATGCTTGTTTCGTTGTTCGTCCAAAAAAATAAATTCAAATTAATATACTGAAAACTAATCAAAGTAATGTGTAACCTTTTAGA
>LUGF01050281.1:139880-184836 GCA_001625245.1 Calycopis cecrops
GTAAATTTTTTAAAACGTCTCTAAAACACTGGTCGCAAACGAAATCAATTCAGTACGTGGATCATAGTGGGTTAATTTGACTATGGAATATACTAACATTATCTATATGCTACTCACACGGCGATCCGTATGTGTGGGTTTGAATTACCCATGAATTACGTAAAACCACGTGCGCAAGGCTTAAACGCTCTTAAGCATACATAAAGCAGTATACTTAGAGCATATAATGCTGTAGGTAACTTATTCTTCATTATTCTTCATTGTGAGGGAGTGACAGTGATTACACTGTCTCATCGTACCAGGCAGTGTTATGAATCTTTCAAGTCTAAATAGAATAGAATAGAATAGAATAGAAACAAATTAATACCTTTTTATCTTCAAAAAGTGTAAGAGGCGCGCGCCGAATTCAAGGGGAAATGTAAAATTAATTCGGAATGGACAAGAGCGGACGACCAAACCGGGAACTCCATTTATGTTGCGGTTTTAGGTTCGTCGAACGGAGGAATATAGTTCATAAATCATCCTTCAATACGTTTATATTTTAATACCATATCTTGATGAAATATTACTTTATTTACTAGCTTGTTTAATAGCCGAACTGTCAGGAAACCTATGTGTTTCGATAAAATCACTAATATATGAATGTCAATAATAATTATAATAATAATCAATCGTTACACCCGTGCTAAGTACCGAACGGTTTTGTGCTACGGTTACTAGCTATCGGTAATATATTAATTTATAAATGTTATAAACTAGCTATACCCGGCGTGCATTGCCACACTAACAATTACTTACTTACCTTTAAAAATATATCATCACACTGATTTTCATGACAATCGGTTGAAATGGGCAGAATTGCTACTGTGCAGCGAGACTTGGTGGCGAGTTACATCTATGAACATGTCATATTCGTATCCTCTATCCTCTGTGTGAAAATACATGGTCAATGGTCACACAAATTTTTATGACAATCAGTTGAACGGGGCTGAAGTTGTTATTCTGCAGTGCCACCTGGTGGCGAGTGACATCAATGAACATACACACTCACACTTTACATAGTGGTAGTGCCACGTAGCACTGGATCGATTAGGCCCGGCATGCCCTTGGAGGAAGAAGGGAAAGGAAAACGAATTCGTATAAAATCTATGCGAATGTATATGGGTGCCGGTAGTCATGAAAATCGCTCAGAGTGCTCGTATAAGGCACCCTACGCTATAATAAAAAAAGCATAACATGATGATGTAATTCCGACTCGCTACCGCTGGCGTAAGGTCCGTCCTATTAGCAACACTTTTAGCAACTGAATTAGCTATTTGTCAAAAGCATTATTTTTTGTTTGCAATTATATGAATATGTTGTATAACACATCGATATAATTATATCCAGAGAAATAAGAATCAGGTCCATTAAGGAAGCGGTAAGTGTAATTCTCCGCAACTTGGTTAACATAATATTGTAAGCGTCAATATGCATTTTCCAGTTTCCAGTACCCTGATTTTGTAATATTAATGTACCTAACTTCCAGTGCTACAACAGTTAAGTATCATCTACCTTCGCAAGTTACAGTAACAGGTATCTACAGTATAAATGAAGACTTCACTTAAGACCTGCAACTTACTTTTTATGTGACTTCCAAACTTTCTTTTTTTATGTTATGTGTGTAACATTTTATTATTATTATTTATTTATTTATTATTATCAAAAACATTCTGTTTATATGATGAATTAATAATAAAGAATTTGAAAAACGTATGTAAATATTAGGTGTGTTTGTTATTTAGTAATTTAAAATTTTAGTAATGACAGTTTTTTTTAAGAAATAGTAAGAAATACACATATATTATACTTTCGTATTTATTATATTTTACGTTTTCGCATCAGCAAACGACCGAATTGCGTCTATAATTTTATTCGATAGCCAATGCTTTAACTGAAACGCGAGCTCTATACTTAGGATTGGATGATAACACACTTAGAACACTTAATTTAGCACTGAAGCACTTAGCCTCTCCGACAAACGTTAAAGATGAAAAATAGGCGCTTCTATCGTGTTTAATCTCAAAGTTTGAAAGGCTTCTCTCTACGGTGTATTGAGGTTTATTTATTTTTGTTTTACATTTTGTACACAAAGTATACTTGAATGCTTACGCCTGAATTACTATACAAGTACATGTTTTTCATCTAATGCTCAAGACCATAAATAAATCCTCTTCAACGAAGACACCGCAGCTTCAAAGAAACCAGGCCATCCACGCCCTTTTATGGGATTAATGATGCATATTTTAGGGAGTATAAAGTGTGTACTTAGAATTCATGAGATACTTCATTTATTTTACTACTCGTATTTAGATACGACGAAACCAACACCTCCACAAACCTTTTGGTAGAACTCTAAAACGTTACTAGGTGTATTAAATTAAGAGTGTTATAATAAATTCTGTCTAAATGGAAGTTCTACAAATGTGTTGAGAATATATTGATTACGCGTACAATATTGAAATTTTGACGTGCTTATATTAGTTTCTGCTCGTTTGTAAATGTTCGGGCGAGTGCTACTATACAATAACAATATTGTACCTGTCTAAAGTCGTCTGATACTTTGTTCATTTTTGTTTCTGAATTATTAACGAACATATAGTTAAGTAGACAAGAGCAATTTAGTCTACTGTTACATGTACGCATATTTTGTGAGAGTTAATATTATCATCTCATAATTGCCATTGCCATTGTGATAACCAAGCCATTTCTTTCCATTTATTTATAAGGCGAAAAATAACCTAATTAGACAAAAATAAGTATTAAAATTCTACTAAGTTACTAAATACGCGTCCTTTGAAAATAGCTGATTACTGTAACAAAAGATTCTACAAGCTACGGGCTACTCTGAGGTTCCGATAGTTGGGACAAGATAAAAGCCTAATTAACCCCAATTGAGTTTAAAAGTTCGCTCGAAGAAAACACATTCTATTAAGTGTGGTATAACTTTATATATATTTCTTATGGTTAAAACTAGTCTGTTCCTTCATATATGGTGGTGTTTTTGAACATAATAAGTCTATTTCAATGGACAGAACTTCCGTCGGATGTGTGCCAGAAATTTGAATAGGAGATCGAGTATTGACGTCTTTTTCTTTTTTTTTTTTTTTTTTTATGATATAGGGGGGCAAACGAGCAGTCGGAGCCATTTTCGTGACTACCGACGCCCATAGACATCCGCATAGACTATAGAGGATGTACAGATGCGCTGCCCTCCTTTCTCCTCCCACCTCCATGGGCCACCGGCTACTTACACACCGCGCGAAACGCGACAGCACAGCTGTCACTTCACGCCGGTCTCGTGTAAGCGAGAGGTACCTCCCCGGTCGTGCCGGCCCAATTCGGCTGCATGCAAGCATGCAGTGTGGCACTACCTCTTACAAAAACGTCTTTCGTAAATTTTTAAATACATGCTTGATATCTAACCTTGAAGCTTAATTTTAGTGTTGTTATTTCTAATATAAGTCAGCATACATCACGTCAATTGTGTGTAATATTTGTTGCCATACTTGCCGATATGTATCATGTCTATCTTCGGAAAGGTCTTCTGGTTTTTCAGATAAATCGCTCTCAATATCTATAAAAATGTCAAAGGATGTGTGAAAATTTGTTAGCAGGCATTTGTATGTATTGTATATAGTCTTAGTAATAATATAATGATTAGCAAAAACTCTACCTCTACTAGAGTAGCGATCGATCTAAAGTCATTTAAAGCGAACATCTTCAATACTTTGTAAGGTTTTAAAGCAACTCAAAATGACGGCGGATAATTCCTATTACGCGTGAATATAAATGAATTACATATTAAGCTACGGGTAATTTATTTTTCAAATGTAGCAGATGGCTAGAGGCGTTGGTATCATTAAAAATCCCCGTGAGCAGCCGCTTACCGATCCTTTTCCCGTTTTCCATTATTTAAAAAGTAATGCAGGGCTGTATCAATGGCAGTAACATTTTAAGTAAAAGTACGGTCGTACTGTCTAAAAAAGAAGTACTAATAATAATACATTAAAAGTGGAAAGGTTTATTTTTGTATATTTATTTATATACATATTATATATACCTTTCAAAAGCTTAATTTACTTTTAAAATATGGTTTCTAGGAAATAACAGTTTTTGAACTATATTTATGATTTCAAAAAAAGAATTACAAACATACAGGTTCAAAATTCTTAAAAGATACAAAATAGAGGCCGACATGCAAATATTTTGCTTTACCTATTTGTAATAAGTTAAATTAATTTCAGTAGAGACTTTATGTGATTTCGTGTAGAACCAGTTAAAAAAATTACAATAGTTACTATATTTATTATTTTAATTGGACTATTTAAATAATTGTAAATCATCTGGTATCTTTAATTGTTCTGTAATTTAAAGAACACAATTGCTGAAAAATAATAGAAAAGTCGGAAATTTAAATAAATCGTAACGATTTTTTTTTAATTTATCATGTCAATTAAGATCACTAAAAATTTTTTTTTATTTCTTTTTTTAATGAAATGTCAAACAAACTGTTGAAACCTTTTGATACACTGTAAATAAACATCCAAATAATAGCTTTCTAGATGTGTTGCCCTCTTACCTCCAACGCAATAGCACATACATTTATGTGCCATCGCAAACTTACACCACACAAAACGCTACCTTGGAAGGTAAGCGAGCTGTTTGTTCATTTCATTCTTTCATTGTAACGAGTAAAATTCACTACGAAATAATTAAAATTAATTTATGTTCACAATTAAACAAAACAAGTGAGTTTGCATATTTATTGATCACGTCGACGTGCCTCGGAGCTGCACAAAGTTACACTTTCGTAGACAATAGAAGCTCCACAAAGGATTCCATTTTAACGGAATGCTACCAATTTTGAGCTTAAATAATTGTTATTTTGAAGTGGACTTGCAATAATTTGTGTTTAAAATAGAGAATTATGTTGCAAAGGAAATTATATTACTATGAAATACCATTATTTATCTTTTAATGTATAAATATATGGATGGTATGATGATGATATTACTGAGAATTGGCACATCATATATTTAGATAAGCAATTGCATTGATTTCACTGTTTAGTCAAGTTTCGTAACTACAAAAAACTATTTAAAACTTATCGACACAAATGTAAGAGATTTAAAAACGTACCGGCTGTAGTTAACTCTTATAAACCACAAGGGCCTGTAGAAGTTATAATTATGTAGTTACAGTATAGAGATTATTTTCATGGTCCGCTAAGAGAATAGAGTTATGTATATTATTGTTATGTTAGCGTCGCTATGGATATACAAAGAACGTGTTACGTTTGATCCTTTTTACGTTCCACTCTTGTGCACGATCCTCCTCTCATGAAAGTGGGTCAAAAAGAATGTAATGTACGTCACTAAGGAGATTGTTGGATATAGGATAGTGGTCAATATACATTATGCAGTTTATATATATCGCAGTGATAAACTCTAAATATATGCTATTTAAACATAAAACTTTTGTGTGATATTTGTTTGCATTTTACGTGTCACAGTAATAACATGTATAATATTATGCTTCTGCATAGAGTGGGTTCAGCCACATAAGATTCGATTCTGTAGGAATTTTGGTAATATGTTACCATTTATAATATATTCTCAGACCTATTGAATTTATATAGAAAAAATCAATAGTCATAGAAGTTTGTGTTTAACACAAACATCGTGCCACATATTTATTATGTATAAAATAAAGTAATAGATAGTTTCAACAACATTAATTACACTACAACATACTAGACTAGACTACAAACATCCTTTGACATCCTTATATACAAAGGCGTTGTTCTCTTTCACTCCATACCTTAAATAGGCCACTAACTAACGGCACTAACCTAACCTAACATAACTGAATATCTATCAGTTTTAATTCGGTAGTATGTGAGTGAGAAGTACATACCTCCCCAGTCTTGCCGGACAAATTAGACGCCTATGCAGCATGGCACTTCGCCTTACTTATTTTTTACCACACTTCATTTTTATCTTTGGCAGTATTCAAACCCCAAAGGCTAATACCATGTCTTTTGTACTTAGCCGATAGTACCGATAATTCTGTACCCATATAAAAACATTAGGAGTTTTTGGTATCGATAATTTTTAGAAATTTTCAGATTTCAAAGCCATGATTTACGCTTTACTGCAATTCGTAGATTTATATTTTATTATTAAAAATCTTGACTTTTCCTGTTTTCCCTTGGCTAGAAAATTTTGTTATTTATCTTTATTATCTATATTTAAAAATATTTGTCTAAAACAATGAAATTAATTCTAAGCATAATATGTTTTAAGCATTTGACGTTGAATAAAAGTAAATTTTTCAAACTGAATAATGATGATGATATTGTTTACTCAATGTAATACATGTTTAAAGCACCACGAAAACTATGTACTCGATTTTTTCATAAAGCCCGTAACGAATTTTCACGAATAGGAAATTCAGTGACACAATTTAGGGCAACGATAAAATTTATTATTTCGGAATCGTGTGTCGTAATTCAGCCAACATAAATTCCAGGCCTCTCGGAGTTACGTGGAGATATCGCAGGCTTTTGTCTTAGGACGTGCGCAGACTTGCACGTACTATATTTTATTCAAATGCGGCTATTATAGGCTGGACGTGACGCTCCTCGAGCATAAATGTCATAATGATGACACCATATTTATATTTGAGTGAAACAACCTTAACATAAATTTTTGTAAGTGCTACGATATAAATGAATAATAGTAGGTAGTTAAAACTTGTGTAGCATTAGTTTACATGATCTGTTTATTAATATGTTATTAACATACTATAAAAAGGATAACACAATTTTTAGTCACATGACCTGCTAGTAACATTTTTATAATTATAATCAAAAACTAAAATGTTATGTTTATTTAAATGAAAAAACTAATGTAAGCGCAGTAAAATCCATTAAAATATTTTTTGTAATAAAATAAAAGTTTCAATTTATAACAAAAAATTTTTTAACAAGTAGAATAAATATTTAGGAACCTTTATTTAGGAATTGTCTTGGAACTTTAAGTACCTCGATACCTTTTTCATGTTTTGAATTCCCTTAAGGAACTTAAGGATTTTATTTAAAAAGGCAAGATTAGATTAGATATAGACAGATAATAAGATAAATACAAATATATACCTTATACGTCAATAATTTTAAAGAGAGGAAGTCGTATTTTCGCTGACAAGGTGAATTCTAGCTGGTTGGATAGTAAACCATTAGGTAAGCAACCCTATTAGCAGTGAGTATCTTCGGTCCAACAATGATGATGACAATAACTCAAACTGGACTTTTAAACTTATAAAGATAATAGTGGTTGATAATATCTTACCCTCTTATAACTCTGTGCCGTGTACACGAAGCTATCTACAAGCTTGGCTCGCTTCGGAAAATGCATTTCTAATTGATCCACATATTGTGTAGTAGATAGAATGTATACAGTATGCACCACACATTCTACTGTGAAGCTTAGGGGCGTTATTGCGTTCAAAATGATTATGTTGTTGATTAAACGTGTTGTTTATTACTTGAACAATAAGACGTGTTTAAATGTTAATAATATACTAAATATTTAAGGAATATTAATCAAATCATACTAAGAATACTACTGAAATCCTAAAATCAGAATGTAAGAAATAGTTACAAGTACTGCTTGAATAAATTCTACTCTAACATAACTGTATTAAAAAAAGACAGTAAACAAATACTAGCTTTACCTATGTCTATTTTAGTAACGCATATAAAACAACTTTTCATCTATCTATAGCGTAATTATTACACCGAAAAGTGATGAACTTGTAAGCTTTCCTTTTATTAATATATTTTAATATATTTTCTAGTCTTTGTAAACTGGTCATGGAATACAATTTTATGTCTTACGGTTAAAACCACCGTACAGGTACTAAATTCTTATTCTCGTCGTCGGTTGCCCTTTAAAATGTGAAGTTTTATATTTTATAAAACAAATCTAAGAAATAGCTTCATTTCATTCATGTGCATTCATTCATACATAATGGCTCAATATATTTATTGAATATTATTTGTGACTATAAAAAAATGTATTCTTTGAAATTGTTTTATGACATATAAACTACACATTTTAAAAGACGAGAAAAGCCTTAACAATCGGTAAGTAATTCTTTTGTAAGTGAAAGAAACGCGAGCGATTTTTGTTTTTATCTTTTACATTTGTTACCATAAAATACTTATTTAATACTTCAACTCAAAATATCATACTTGCAATATTTTCTGAAATATAAGAAAAAATGTGTGCGCCCTACCTTTGTACGCCATTACGCAGTTTTTTTTACCCTTCCCTCCCTTCTGTTTGCCCACATCTCTGTTTTACGACCGTCCTCACTTCGATTTCACTTGCTAATCTTTTTGGCACAAATCCTATTTGCTCGATACTGGATTTTTTAACAATTGATTTGTGATTGACACTATATTAGAACATTGTTGTATTTCGTAGACAGAGAATACACATTAGTGTAGGGAGGTAAATACAAAAAGAAGTTGAAAATTGCATTTAATTACTGTCTTTCTGAATGCCGTATCTATAATATGGACACTATCCAAATAAAATAAAGAATCATCTAATAATACATAATAATATAATGTAGTTCCAAAGGACGTTGATATAATAATAATTTACCTATAATAAATAGTAATTTTATAATTAACTCTTATTTTACTACTAATATTATTATTAAATACAACGTATATCAACGTCCTTTGGAACTATATTATATTATTATGTATTATTAGATGATTCTTTATTTTATTTGGATAGTGTCCATATTATAGATACGGCATTCAGAAAGACAGTAATTAAATGCAATTTTCAACTCCTTTTTGTATTTACCTCCCTACACTAATGTGCCTTAAACGCATCTGCATTTAAGGCTCTTAAATTATTCCATTGAATTGGGAAAACGAAAGTTCGTCCACAACAAGGTTTTTATATTAAATTAATGAATAAGTCATTATCACCAACAGCCAGAAGACATTCACTGCTGTATTTAAAGATCTTCTCATAGAGCGGCACAGGTCTCGTTCATTTACATCGTCCTCTAGTGCGGCGCAAACACCCGAGAAAAATGTTCTCGAAGAAGAAATACTTCCCCAGTGGTTATCGATTCTGCGAGCAATGTGGCCAGCCCATTGCCTCTTCATCTTACTGATTAATCAATTTGGATTACCCTGGTTCTCTTGCGGATATCCGACTGTCAACACTTAAAGAAATGAGTAATAATTAGTAAAAGAAGTCATTGCCGACTTTTGTTCAATTGAGTATCACTATAAATATTACAGAACATGATTTCATTGCCTTGTTTGCATAAATATTATAATTAAATTTATCTATGTAATTTATATTCATAACGTATGCTATAATATAATAGGTGTAAATCACTATCAGGTTTGTATAATTCGTTTAAATTTAGTCGTATATTTTACAATCTTCAATTGAAACATTGAAAATGTATTAAATATTAACTGAGTAGTTTATATTAATGAAATTAATTTAAATCGAGCTTTTATTCATCTGAATTAATTTTCAATCAGGTCATAATTGTATTTAACTGATATTTATATGCATTGAAATAGAAATCATCACTTTTAAATATGTGTGCTGGCGCTGTCCGTTTCAATAAAATATGTTTACTAGCAGTGTACCGCGGTTTCAACCGCGTAGCCTGTAGACTGGCTACGTACCGCGTAGCTATAATGAGTATGCGTAGCTCCATACACCTAAGTATATACGTACCTATACCATTTTAAGATTTTTTTATTTTTAGTTTCAAATCTTTCGGCAATTCCTTTAACCACCTTTAAGTGTCTGTTTTCTCTTCATTTTGATGTTAATTTATAAGTCGCCTGGGAAAATCTATTTCATTTTAAAACACCTGAATAGGTTTGTTACATTCATTAGCATTAACAACAAGTAACTAATTTAAAATATATACTACTATTATTTATAATATTATGTAGAACTGGGAGAAACGGCTATGTCCATCGAATAAACACCAATCCTTCAATAAACCTTAAACAAAAACGACCGTTTTCAATATTCTATGTATCGATGGATTTGGTTACTGGAGATAGAATTTTGATATAACATATTCATAAAAGATTCTAAATTGGCCAAGGGCTTTGAAAATAATTAAATACAATGTGTTTCGGTACCGGTGTCGGAGACATTAATGATATAAAATATGGCAAATATATATGATACATTTTGTGTAGAGCGTCACATCATATCCTTGTTTTCTCGTAATTCATTCCCAGTTTGCAAAATTTTATGTATTAATTCTTCATGCGTATTTGGCACGTCGATATAAACTCTTTGCTTCATTGTGCCCCACAAAAAAAAGTCAAGTGGGGTTAAGTCCGGTGAACGGGGTGGCCAAAAGATGGTTCGACCATTCCCAATCCATGGAGTGTAATGTTGATTAAGATAATTGCGCACGCTTGCTGCAAAGTGGGCCGGAGCACCATCCAGCTGCAGTTGACTAGTGGTGGTCGAATTAGTACGAGAGGCCGGTTTTGGAAACTAAAAAAACAAAATTGCGGCCAATTTACAACCGTGAGAGCAAAAACGAATTCAAACAGCAATTTGTCGATAAAAATGCCATATTTTATACCATTAAAGTCTCCGACACCGGTACCGAAACACATTGTATATACAAACACACACTTATAATATAGATACCTCATGAATTATTCTGTACTTATTTAATAACTGGATATAAAAATATCGCTACACACAAACGCCGCATTGACACATCCCCGGTGATAACAGATGCGACAAACATATCTCTCGGTAATAGGAAAATTGATTTAAGGATTGGTACATAAATAACAAATACATTTCGGGTAATCCCTAGCAGAGTTACGACGAGGCCATAAATATCCAAGAATATCGCAATGTTTCTTTAATATTTTACGTTTATAGTACAAGGGAGCAAACGAGTAGTCATCAGAAGGACCACCGACGCTCATGAACATCGAAAAGAGGTCATGTAATATGCAACGTGTTGCCATCTTTTCTCCATTCACTCCCATAGACCATACGCACAGCTCACGAATTTCGATAATAGCTACAATAATATATGGCTACAGTATAATTAATGCCAAAGCTTTGGACAGTTTGTTCTTTTACTTAAAATTACTGAATGGATTATTTTGAAACTTTAGATTTACGTAAAATAAAGCATGAATTTTGAGCCAAAAATAAAATACGCCTCTTTGAGATAAATTTTGAGAAGTGCATACCGCGAGGTAGTTTTTATTATAACTGCTAAAGTTTACAAATGTTTTTCACTTAAAAACCACAGAACAAATTTGGATGTAATTTGGCACGTATATCGATTATTAAGTGAGTATAAAACACAGTTTATGTACACTTAGGCACATATCACTGATATCTATCACAATTCAATTACTCAGAAAATAAATGAACAAACTGAGGATAAAGATAGAAATAGGTACTCAACACGGGCACGGAGCCTTTGAGGAGTATAAGTCCCTTCGTAGATGTTTATTACCTATTTACCTTACAGTCCCGGTGTGTATACAATTTAAATGGAAGACCTTAACACCGGGAGATTACGCGTTAATAAATAATTTATGGATGAAAGATTCTGGAGCGTTTTACACCTTCTAGGGTTGTGGAATCATGTGTATAGGTTTCCTCTTTGATTATATGAAAGGCGAACAAAATTTCAGATCATCCGATTTTGAGCACCTAATTTGACTCCCAATCCAAAAAATATGTGCGTTTTGAACCGATGGGCAAAGGCAGTTGAGTCGAAAGGGGAAGCATTGCAGGTTAGGTTGAACATATCGAAATCTATTGATCGGGTTTGGCACAAAGCTCTAAACTTCCTGTGAAATTATGTGACTTGACAGACCAGTTTTTTGACAGACCGGAGCTTCACAGTCGTTGTAGAACCGTGCGCGATGTAGGACTCATGGATGTCAATGCTGGCGTTCCACAAGACTATGTTCTGTCTCCTACCCAGTTTTTCCTGTATATCAATGACTTGCTGCTAACCAGCGGCGTCCATTATTATGTGGATGACATCTCTGGCGACGCCCTAATAATCTGATCTCGTCAATATTTCAAACTTTTGTCTAAGGTCTCGTCTTTGTTTGCCAAAGTTTCAAATAGGGTCCGACTAAATTTAGTCCAGTTTAATGTGTCTAAGAAATAGATTGATAAATTCGATTACAAGAATGCAAGTGTAATGTACGTCTCACAAAATGCCAGGCATGGTGATTTAACATTTCCGAGAACCTATGAAACAAGACAATCATCAATTTTGTTTTTGACTGTTTTAAAAATTTAAATTTAAACCGTTTCATATTTAGAAGAAAGTATATTCAGCAAACTCATGCTTGTTTCAAACAGTATCTTAAGTAAAGAGAAACAAAAACCTCCAATGTAAACGTGAGTCGGGGCGGCTAAAAGTTTTGTATTACGTATTCGTTGTGCGTACCGAAGTAATGCGGCTTTTTAAAATGGCCGGAGTATAAATTGTATGGCTCATCATTTTGACGTCATTTGCGGTTTGTGAGTGTCCCGGTGGCCCACCTGGGGGTTTTGGATGAGGTAATGCCACGCATTGTCGCCGAATTGGGCTGATACGACCGATATAACAATTATGCGTCTTCCAAGACTGCAGGCAAACGAGGAGTCGGAGCTCTCCGGTCTGAGAGGTGGTTTTTGTTGTATCCGTTAATTATATAATTGATTCTTAAGTTAGATAATGTACTTCAAAGTATAAATTATGGACGCACGTACATGAATAAGCATTTCAGAGAGATATCAGGACATGCTATAGAGCAAAATAAAAGACAAAATAGTCAATTAAATTCTTTAAATGGTATTCATTTTACAAAAAGCTATTAGAAAATCTGGTTTGATAGTTAAATAGACGAGTCTAGCACTATTTTATAAACCAATTTCTTGATACAAACACAGCACAACATACTCCCACAACCAGCTAAAAGAAATGCAAAAAAGCTTAAAAAATATCGCGACAAACACTGTATATTTGCCGTGAATATTTTCTAAGTAGCAAACTTGTCGGAAAATTCTCGATCGCTTTGGTATATTTACATGAGTACGCAAACATAACTGCCTCTAGTATGAGGGGTTATTTATTTTACAACTGAATATGCTTCTGTCGTCTATGCTTATAAAATTGTTTTGTACCACGGACTGTCTATCAACGGGATTAGAATCACGATATGTGTCTAACTATTGTAAAATAATTATTAATATATACTAATATTTAATGTAAATAAATAGTGTAATCTTTATGTAAACTCTTCCTTGTAGTTATTTTTGTACATTTAAAACGGATAGTATGTTTAATTTGCAAGAATGTAAACTGATAAACAAGAGCGGAAAGATCAAATTTAGTTATTTGACGTGGCAAAATTTATAATTTTGGGGAAAAATAAAGAAAGGTTTGTTTATTGAAAATATAATAATCAGATCTTTTTTATATTAACGTTTATATCTTTCTATTAAATAAAAGCCAAAACTGACTGGCTTATACATATACCAACGCGCAACCGAAACTACTATAGGTATCTAGAAACCTGAAATTTGGTACAGGGGATGTAAATGAGAAATAGTGAAGGATTTTTAGAAATCGGATCCCTTTGGAGGTGAAATACAGGGATAGGGGAGTAAAAAAAATCTCATTCCTGTACTCAACAATATAAAAACGGATCCATATTATGATCACCATGATCAGCATTAGTTAATATTTTTAAAATAAACTAGGAAAGACGAGGAAAGAGAGAAGAGGAATTTGATTTTTTAGTAAACTACTGGGCTTATCCGCACTTTCTTTTTTCTTTCACTAAACTCTTTTTTTTAAATAACATTGTCAGGAAGTAATGCAGGCATAATATTTCAATATGATTGACTTTTGTATGTGCTATAATAATCAGCTATAATATAAAATCCGCAGACAAAGTGATGTAACTTACCTAATATAAAATATTACCCAGTACAAGTTTTACAGACAATAGTATAAACAGTTAAGATATCTCGCCATAGCGACGTCTTAAGTTTAACAGCAACATAAAACAGTTGAGAGGTCAGCTCGTTACTCACTGATATTGTCTATTTATTGGTTGTTTGTGAGGTTGTAAGGTGTTATGGCATATCAATTTCTATTTTCATTCAGCTATAGCTCATATATTTTTATTGTTAAGTCACAAATATAATAAGAATTCTATATCCTTCTTGCGAATAACCAAAATAAATGTTAACGAAATCTTGGCAATCTATGTACAAAGTACAAGGAACGGAAGTACATTTTGTTTTACTCTGGGTTTAGAGATTAACTAATTTTATCTATGTTTATATTATTATCATCTAAAACTTAATTTTGCTAATTTATTTCATTTAACGTAGTTAGTGCGTCCCTACGGCATTGAAACTAATTTACGAATTCATGGCGCATTAGAAAATATATTTATTCCTAAGGGCCTATGAAAATAAAATACTTATTGAAATTTTAACAAGCTCTATTATTAATAATGGAATCCTTTATTACCAAACTAGTATTTACGTAGTGTGGCTTAATAGAGCAAATTTATCATTCAGTAACGCTCGGTAAATCTTAACTGCTTTAACGGCAATTAGTACACTATGGGCGTTACGTGTAAAAGAGACAACGCTCCATGAAGTCAAGACTAGCTGATTATGGTTCTCTCTCTCTCTCTTACCTATTGTACTATTAAACGTCCTAAGTTCTTTCATTTTAAATACATAAGCTCGTAATGAATGACTTTTTATTCTTTTGTTTTTAAAGTCTAATAAAATTAAAATAGTACCAGAAATCAAAGTTATGACATACATAAAAGGCCCATTTCTTTGAATGACCCTACGAATACTATCTACTGTACGCCTAAAATATAATATAACTAGCTGTAAAACGCGGCATTTCTCGCGTGGTAGAAAAAAATGATATTTGTACTCATTTCGAGCCGATGGCACTCGCCAGTCCTTCAACTATCTCATAATAAATATCACGTCGATCCGTTGATCCGATTTGATG
This sequence comes from Calycopis cecrops, assembly GCA_001625245.1. Taxonomy (NCBI): domain Eukaryota; kingdom Metazoa; phylum Arthropoda; class Insecta; order Lepidoptera; family Lycaenidae; genus Calycopis; species Calycopis cecrops. The sequence goes on from LUGF01050281.1 coordinate 155,025, forward strand.
TTAAAGAAGGAAAAACAAACAAACATACTTTCGCATTTATAATATTAGTATGGATGTTTCCTTTACAGATTTAATCAGAATTTAAAAAAGGAAAGAACACAAATAATAAGAAAATATCAATAGCAATTGAAGATACAAAAATCAAAGCGCTAACATTGAGATTATAATTCGTGTACAAAGCCATGCATATTAAACCTGACCTTTCAGATCTAGTCTCCGTAATTTAGGCGGTACAACTTTATGATACTTTGTCATTGCTTTAAAAATCCATCCCGTCGTTCGTCACGTAGAGCGGGAGCATTTCGCGCCTTTTTTGTTAGATATTATAATTAAAGCGGGAAATATGGTAATGCTGACCCAGTTTATTGGGCGCGTATAAAATTCACTTCAGTAATCCATAACAGAGCATCGTCGTTCGACACTTGATAAATTAAGTTAATTAGAGTGCTTTAATGTGGATCTCGCCGAACCACTCGACAGTGACAATACTACTTCACAGTAATTATCATCATCACCACTAATATTAGTAAGTATTTTATATTTTTAGATGACTATATCATTACATAATATATATTTCTTGTATGCGTGTGTATGTGAACTTCTCTTAAACATATTTTGACGACATTTTTTATGTGTGTTTGAATTGAGAATTTGAATTTGGGAATGGTTTAGATTCACAAATCAGCCCGGCAGATGGCGCTGCATTCGGTATCTCGAATATACAATATTTTAGGATAAAAAAACGGGTTGACAATTCGCCTTCATTATTACACGTTACCATGGCAACATATTTTCCTATAATTACAAGACGTCTGTCGGGCAGCAGCGGTTATGCGGTTCTTTATCCTAAAGGAACCACCAGATTAACACTCTACTCGAAACGCAACAGCATATCTGTCACATCACAGAGGTATCGCCTAAACGAGAGGTGCCTCCCCGATCGTGCCGGTACCCAATTCGGCTGCAAAGCATCTTGCCTCTTACTAAGCACCTTTCTCTTATTTGCATCTGTCTTTTATGCCGTTGATATATAACTAGATAAACTACTGACACCGCCTTGCTGTTTTATCCGAAACTCCTCTTTTATTTGTGACAGCTTGGTAATAATATAATATAGCTTTTAACCTTCATTAGTTCAATCCATACTCAACCATACAAACTCTTCAGCTTTTAAAAGTATCGTCATCACCATAATCAACAACAACAACTACAACTATATCATATTATAATCCTTCTCATTATAATCATCACCAGTGTCGCGTGTAACCGACCACAAAACATCGTCATTTTATATAAATTTGCATATGGTTAGCGCCAGTGGCCACCACAAGCCACAAACCGTCGCGGCTCGCTTCTTGTGGCACATACAATCACTAAACGCCGCCACTCAACGACACCACACGCCACTCACGCTGTTTCTTACTCCTCTCTACACCACTATGTGTCCGATACTACGCACATACGTGAAAAAAAAAGAAGCAGCAACTGATCACCTGTCACAAGTGACTGTGGCGCACTCCATCTTCATTTACGGCCGTTTTCCAGTAAAACATTCGTGGCTGACCTATGATAAAAACCTGCCAAGTGCAAGTCAGACTTGCGCACATAGGATTCCGTACCATTATCCATAAAAACAAATTGGTTCTTCATAGCGTTTGTATAAACGACAAAGGTGTATTTGCATTTTGTGAAAATGTATTATTTCTTAAAAATTAAAAATGATATCTCTCTCAAACCAATTTTCTTTGAAAGTTTTTATTGAGATGTACACCATATATATATTTTAGATTTGTTACTCACTTATTTTAAAAGTTAGAAGCGGGACACTCATTTTTCCACTTTGGAAGTGTCTATTTTTCAAAACTCCGCCATTGCCGGTCCCAAGCCCGGATGCAAAAGGAGGAGGGTTTGCGTGGATATCAACTACCCAGCTGTAAAACCCTGAACGCCGAATATCGGGCGGCGGTCAATTAACCCGAAAAACTCCACGTTACGTGGAAGGCTCGCAGGGGCCATGAGGTCCAAATTACCTCAAAAAGACTGCCGTGGAAGGAATGGGGTGGCCTCCACGCGTACAAACCCAAGAAAATACCCATGGAAAGTACAACACTGAGAGCGATATCGTTAGACGACCCGACTAACACTCGGCGCCATCCAGTTACCGAGCTGGATTGTGTGAAATTGGCTACCGAAGCCGCAACTAAAACGGATCACCGGGTTTTAGATTGTGGAAATGCTACTGGTGACCGTAGAAAAAACATCCCAATTCGAGTAGCAAAACGGATAGCAACTTGGAATGTTAGGGGACTAATCGCCCCAGGGAAGCTTGAAATTGTGGAAAAAGAAGCCTATACACACAAATTGACTATACTGGGAATGACTGAAACTCACATGAGAGGACAAGGACACCAGAAAACCTCTAACAGTAACACCTTATACTTCTCAGGTTCATCCGACTCAAGCACAAACGGCGTAGCGATATGGGTACCGCACCATCTAAACGCCCATGTTTTGGGATATAACCCGATCAGCGACAGAATAATGACGTTAAAGCTGAATACTCGCCCCTGCACACTAAATATTGTTGTTGTGTACGCCCCTACCTCGACTTCAACAGATGATGCTATCAATGACTTCTACAACGCACTAGCCAGTCAGTTATCCAGTATACCAAATCGTGAAATTATCCTAGTGATTGGAGACTGGAACGCGAAAATTGGTAGTAGGGCGACCATATTAGAAATACCGTTGGCAAGTATGGACTAGGTCACAGAAATGAAATAGGAGTGAGATTGCTCGAGTTTTGTATAGACAAAAAACTAACAATCATGAACACCTGGTTCGAACATCACCCTAGACTCTACACATGAAAATCCCCTGGTGATCATTACCGCAATCAGATTGATTTTATTATGATCAACAGTCGATGGCGAAGTTCCATTTTAAACGTAAAGACCTTTCCTGGCGCCGACTGTGGATCAGATCATTGTCTTATAGTAGCCAAATTTGCATTGCGGCTTAAATCAGTAAAGAAAAAAGATCCTTCACTACCACGCACATTACACGCAGAGGAAAAACAAGTTTTCAGTGAAGATATAAAAAACGCACTCGCAGAAAATCCTCTGCCTAGAATAGCTAGTGCAAATGACCAATGGAATCTCCATAAAGAACTAGTGATGAAGTCAGTGAACAAAATAACGAATCAGCGTACTCCTTTCACTCGCAGACAATCGTGGCTCTCCCCTGAAACCTGGTACATAATACAAAAGCGAAAGGATCTCAAACAATCAGGCCTGAAAAACCAAGACGATGTTATAAAATACTCAGAGCTAAGTCGAATCGTGCAGCTTTCGTGCCGTCGTGATAAAAATGATTACATTAGGAGAATCTGCAAGGAAATCGAGTTTCATGCGCTAAAAATACAAAGTTCAGATCTCTTTAAGAAAGTTAGACTCCTCTCAAAGCAATTCAAGCCTCAAGTATGGGTAGTTGAAGATGAGAATGGAGCGCGACTTCAAGGTCTGGACTCGATAGCTAATAGATGGCGGAAGTACTGCGAGGAACTTTACAAAAGTCCCCAAAGTCACAGCCAATGCTCATCGCATATTTTAACGCCATGGAATGATACTATGACCTAGGAACCTCCCATTCTGCTATTAGAAGTCATAGCTGCGATCGATGCTCTCAAAGACAGGAAAGCGCCTGGATCGGATCAGCTAACAGCAGAGATCATAAAAGCAATGGGACCGTTTGGTATCCGCGCAATACACAAAATATGCGAAAACATCTGGCATACGCCCAACCAAATTCTACCTCTACATAAAAAAGGCTCAACATCTACTAGTGAGAACTACAGGATCCTAGCTCTAACATCACATGCCAGTAAAATCCTACTTCACATAATTAACAACAGAATTCGCTACTTTCTAGACTGGCAAATATCACAAGGACAAGCGGGCTTCGTTAAGGGAAAGGGGACACGCGAACAAATTTTGAGTGTTCGCCAATTGATCGAAATGTCCTACGAGTACAAAAAACCACTCATGCTATGCTTTATCGACTACAGCAAAGCCTTTGACAATGTAACTTGGCCAGCCCTATGGAACATCCTAATAGAGCTTGGAGTACCTAAACATCTAGTTGCACTGATCCAATCGCTCTATAAGAATAACCAAGGTGTTGTGAGAGTCGATAGGTTGACGACGGAACCATTTAAGTTTGGCAAGGGAGTGAGACAGGGATGCATCCTATCCCCCATTTTATTTAATGTATATGGAGAGTACATTATCAGAAAAACGCTACAAAACTGGAATGGTAGCGTCACTATAGGTGGCATTCGTATCACAAATCTCAGGTACGCAGACGATACGACACTCGTGGCTGCAAGCGAACCTGAAATGAAAGATCTCTTAGATAGAATGGAGGAAATTAGCATGAGTCTGGGTCTTAAAATAAACCGCTCCAAAACCAAACTAATGATAGTAGACCGTGCCAACTCTCTACAATTAACAGGCGCCTTGCCACTGGAAAGGGTGGATGATTTTATTTATTTAGTTTCCAATATCAGCAGTAATGGTTCCTGCGAAAGGGAGGTAAGAAGGCGCATTGGTATGGCCAAGAGTGCGATGTCTCAGCTGCAGAGAATATGGAGGGATATCGCAACATTTCGCGTAAGACCAAAATAAAACTTGTTGACTCCTTAGTATTCTCCATATTCAGCTATGGATCAGAGACGTGGACACTAAAGAAGGCCGATCGTGATCGGATCGATACCTTCGAGATGTGGTGTTGGAGAAAGTTGCTACAGATTCCGTGGTTTGCCTATCGTACTAATGAATCTATCCTTCATGAACTGAATATTACGACCAGGCTTTCTACCACCTGCCTGCGGAGAATTTTAGAATTTTTTGGCCACATTGTTCGGAAGGATGGTGACAACCTTGAACAACTAATAGTCATGGGTAAACTCGAAGGAAAGCGCCCTAGAGGTCGTATACCAACAAGATGGTCTGGCCAAATTCGCTCAGTGTTGAGCTTGAAGCTGCACGATGCTCTCCAGTCCAGGCAAGCTGCGACAACCAAAAGCAGTTAATGATACTGCTGAAAGAGCCGCCAAGTTGATGCAAGACTTTGACGGCTTACTCACTGTTGACGAGGAGGAAAAGCAATTTTTATTACGTTGCGTACAAGAACATCGACAAATATATCCTGACTGTAAAAAAGCAACATTAAAAAGAAAATTCACTCAATAATAGCATTTTAATTATGAAAACGTAATAAATATCCAATATTAATTAAATATTGTCTTATTTCATAAATAAAAATTAAGTTCTGTAATTCTCTCAAATTTTTTTCATACTAATTTCTATTTTTAAAATTTGACATCAAGTTGGCACGGGTTATTATTATCCGATTGCAATAATATTTCATATTTTAGTTATTTGGATCTAATGAAACAAAAATAGAGAGTATGCGTAGGTATCTGAATTGGAATAAAAAAAAATCTCCCTTGTAGCCTGGGACACCCTACTCTCCACATTGCCAAGGACAGAACCAGATGGCGAAATATTGTGAAGAACAAGATTGCAGCTCAGCACGGGTATCACGACCCTCAGTAATGAGGATACCGACGCAAGGAGGAGGATCTTTCAAATAATTGATTTTAGCAAAAAATGGTTTTAGTAACCTTAATGTCATTTTAAAAATCTATTCCTATGAATCTATATACCCCTCACATACAGGATGATTGTGATTTATGAATAGGTCTTTAATTTTTTAAATTTATTTATAATTATTTAAAACTCGAATAGCGGTTCACAGAATACATCAACCTACAAAGTTTCAACTATGTAGGCCTAATAGCTACGGAAAATAAATACTGTAACATACAGACGCACGGACGGACGGACGGACGGACGGACGAACGGACGGACCGACGGACGGACGAACGGACGGACCGACGGACGGACGGACTGATAGACAGACAGGCAAGAAGAATCTATAAGGGTTCCGTTTTTTGCTATTAGGCGAAAACCCTAAAAATAAAGCATATGCCACTCGTATAAACGAACGAACTAAACGCAGTGCCACAAGTTAATATTTCACCGAAGAGTAAAAATAAAGACCAAAAAGGAAACGAGAAAATCAAATCTAAACCACAAAGTTAATTACGAGCTCTTTAATTTGACATAGCCACGTCCCATCGCCAATTGATCGGTACTTAGCCGCTGTCCAATACATTAATATTCAACAGTATTTGGACCATTTAAGTTAAAATGATTAGCGCGATATGACCATGTCTATTGGGACGAACAAAATGATTGCATTCACATGTTTAGGGCAACAATTTGGTGATAATGTTGCTTTAATTTCATTTTAGGTTTTACTATTCAAGTGTTTAATAGCTATTTTACTCCTAGCCACGTAAGTGCACCTAACAAATTACATCAAATCGGAACGTGTGAAACTAAAATTCGTAATTTATATGATAACTAACTAACCTAATCAGTGCGGATAACTCAAAGGAGCGTAATACATCTGCATAACAATTACGCTGATGTCCATGGACATTAATCATCCAACGATTTGGACTGCTCTTTTCCTTATCAAAAATCCTGGTCGTGTTGGCCTGATTCTGCAATGTAGCAAAGGCTTACTCTATACAACCTCTCAAGAAACTATTTATCTTGGCAATTATATATACATATACGATTAGTCTATTGACTCTTACGCTAGCTTTGCGGTTTAAGAATAATTGATCATATTGTTTGTTCGCCATAGCATGCTGCCCGCCACACTGACTAAGAGATTATTTTTATTAATATTTCTATCTGGACTAGATATTATTTATTATTGAAAGCTTGCATATCGTAACATACAGAATTTAATTTTAGTCTGTGTAAAAGTGACATTGTTAATAAAAACCGGCCAAGTGCGAGTCCGACTCGCGCACGAAGGGTTCCGTACCATCATTACTATCAGAAAGTAAAAAAAATGCTTAAAAACACGATTATTGTATGGTGGCGTCCCTTAATATTTTTTTTATCTTTATTGTTATAGCAGAAACAGAAATGCATATTTTTTTGAAAATTTCAGTTTTCTATCTATCGCGGTTTATGAGACACAGCCTGGTGACAGACAGACAGATGGACAACGGAGGCTTAGTAATAGGGTTCCGTTTGTACGTTTTAGGTACGAACCCTAATAGAAAATGGCGATACATAAAATGTATATCTCATACGTATGTTATATGCATCACTTATGCATTTTGTTTTAAAAACACATACACACAAACACATATTAAATCATAGATCTACTTTCAAATCTTTAATCCACATAAATAACAATTCTTGTTTCATTCATTCATTCATTCATTCATATAGGCATAAACGTGCAGTACGGTGCATATTATGCATTTATGCTTATATTGCCTAGTGCCGTCATCGGGTATACGGCCTGTCTCAATTATTACCAAAACGTATCGACACCTGGCGCTCTACTGGGAATTCGAATCGTTTTAGCGTTGATATACATATGTATATGAAAGGAATTATCAGAATTGGAATTTGTCGTCCTAATTTTGATAATTTGATATTCGCTAGACATTAAATAGGTTCAAGGATTCGTTTCTGAGAAGTCATTAGATAATCTTCCATTGACTGATATTAATGTATCTTATAATTTATATATAATACCTACTAGAACGCTATTATTTCAATTGGAATAAGCATCAGATACTGCCTTGCCTGTAGAACTAAAAAATAAATAAAATAAAATATACTTTATTTCAGATTCTTCATCCATATTATGTTAGTAACAATAGGCTTACGAACTATGTTAGTAAATTTTTAAATATTTATTTTATTTCATATATCTGTTGCACTCACGTGGCGCACCGGCTACATGTAGATGCACATGCACCCAGTGCGCCATGATAGAGAAACACGGCTGGTCACTGATGACCTTCAGAATGCTGTTGGCGCTCCCACGCACTCTGCACATCATGGACGCAATCCTTTTTCGTAGGACGGCATTAAACCCGTCCGTGTCGGTTTCGGCAAACATTCCTGATGCGCTACAGTAACGTGGGAGCCCCAACAACATCCTGAATGTATTATTATATTGAACTCTGAGGGCATTAAATGTCTTTTGCGTATATCGAACCCACAGAGTGCAAGTGTACAATGATTGGCAAAAGGCCTTAAAGAGGGTTATTTTTACGGCCATTGTACAACGTGCAAATCTGCAGGTCAACATATTGCATCGGACAGCCAATGCCCTCCGTTCCCTTTCTATATCAGGATCGTCTTTTAGGTCCTCGGTAACAACATGTCCTAGGTATTTAAAATTCAACACTCTGTCCAGAGCCACACCCTGTAACATAACCGGTGGGACAAGAGTTGGTTTTCTGCTATTTACTTTAAATACTAGTAATTTACTTTTTAGTGCATTATATACCAGCCCATGAGCTTCTGCATAAGCCTCGCACAACGCCAACAATCTCCTAAGTGCGCTAATTGACGGGCCCAGCAACACCATGTCGTCCGCGTAGCTGATGCTATTGATACACAAACCGTCGATCGAACAGCCGACATGTGTGTTACTGAGCTCGACGATCAGCTGATTTACATATAGGTTGAAAAGCGCCGGCGAGGACAGTCCACCTTGCCTCACCCCGCACCTCAACCTATATTCCTCGGACAGCGCATCGTGCCATCTAACTTGATTGGTCTAAAGTAAAGGGCTATTTGTATGTGAAGGCTATATAATATTTTAGCTCTACCGGCTGCTCACGATCTGATAGTTTGAATATACCTACATTATATTTATAAACAATATAATTATAAGCAAGAGACTGATTGAAGCATAAGCATTAAAGTCCAATTTTGTTGTTTTAGCTATCGGATGCACTGACTTAGATGCTTCACCTCATATTTTTGATATTATTACTTATGTAGAGGTATCAGCTATCCATGTATGTAATAGACATGAGTGATATTATCGCACAAATACTAGTGAACAACCAATATCCGACTAGGTTGAGGAATTGAGAATAATTATGATAATTAGTTATCATTTATTAATCTGTTTGCTTGCCTTTGATTAACGTCAATTATATTTATCCATTTTCTATGTGCTTCTTATAGAGGTTATTATCATTCTTTTACATTTGAGTTACAGTTACTAGCATATAACTACATATTTACAACCGATTTCGCACCAAAAAGTCTTGGTTCTGATCGATCAATTCAATATTTTTTTTCTGTTATCGTGGTGAAAGAAATTACGCATCTACTTGATACGTGATGGACTGATTCCGATACAATTTTTACTGAAATCAATCCAGCTGCAATTTAGGGCCTGAAATATGCTACATTTTATTCCCATAAACGTTTGAGGCGTCGTCACAAAAGAACTGAATTACGAAACTGCGGGGCTCACCTAGTCAAGAACACATTAAGTCGGTGCCTGTAATTACGTGTGGGCTTATGTACCGCGGAGCGCAAGGCATATATTCACGCACTCCGATGTTATCAGGTATTCTATCCCTTACATCGGCTGTGCTGAATAATAAACAGACTGTCATAAGGGCTGTCACTTACATCTTTATTATTAGATAGGAATCTTTGTGATTGCGGCCCTGTGATATTTGTTTTATCACAAACGAGCATCAAATCTTAGATTTATGATTATGTGATATTCATAAGTTTAGTCTCGAGTCAGACTATCAATATTACTCGAACCCTGGGTTGGACTAAAACGTGTTTATAGGTTTTTTTATTTATAATAAAAAAACAGAGTCTGAGGGCTCGCGGTGCACCACCGTGCCTCGGAGAGTACGCTAAGCCGCTAAGAAATGGAGGAATAAATACTGAACTTGTCTGGGAAATATGGGGAACACTCTATAATTAATCGCATTATATGGGTAAATAAGACTTGTGACCTATAACCTGTCCTAATGACTGTAAATGGTTGCTATTAACTAACTTTGTGGTTGTATCCGAAACTGATCTATCAGGATATTCTACTAAACTGATTTATCGGTATTATTTTTTAATGTCGCTTTGTAAGCCATATTAGACATGGAATCTATGTCTTATCTAAAACAACTATGGAGCTATTAAGCTGTGCTTTGGCTTCTTTGAATTGCACAAGTCCTGTGGTTAATTGTAAAAATGGGCTAAAAGCTTGTGGCGTATCTGCAAGATCCCCATGTGGGGATGATTGTCTGTAGTCACTAAGCTAATAATTGTCCGTTTATCCATGACGTTAACAGGTAGGTATCCAACAAGTCTTAACAAGTAGAACCAATTAAAGCGATTAAAAACAATTATTTTACTACCAAAATCAATAATATATCAATTATTATTATACTAGCTTCTGCCCGCAGCTTCGCCTGCGTGAGTTTTGGATTTCAAAAATGGAGAATCTCATTTCTTCCGAATGAAAGATTTTACAGATCTTCATCCGTAGGTGATAGCATGATAATATGTAGCCTATAATTTGACCCGACCTGTTAGTAATATTCATGTAAAATTTGAAGTACTTTTTGAGTTTTTTTATAGTATAGGGAGGTAAACGAGAAATCGGAGCCATTTTCATGGCTACCAACTCCCTTTGACTGTTAAGGCCGGACATACATACAGAGAAATAGACAAAAAGACAAAAAATTTAAAAACTATATTTTCTGTCATTTAATTTATCTCTAACAAAGACGCAAATTATAATATTCAAATATTTTTTTTTGTTAATGAAATTAGATGAAATCAAAACGTTTTTATTAAAAAATACATATTTATTATTTTTTAAGCGTCAATTAAATCTACTACAGGTTCAATCTTAGCCCTGACCCGAGAAGAACAGGCGAAACTAACCCAGCGGGTCTCATTAACCGATGAAATTGAACGTAGGTACGTTCCTACACAACACCGGTTAAAGTTTTAAGTGGGACGTGAAATGTTAATAACTGAGTTGTAATTGGACTGACTCTGTAATCGATGTTAGTGCGTCTTAATTATGGAGTTTGGAGTGTTGACAGACGCAATAATATTATGTCTCAACAAGACTACATATTTTGAAGTATAAGGGGTTAAGTGAGCAGTTGCCAGTAAGCCTGTAGGGGAGACGCAGTTTCCCTGTGTGACAGTGACTCGCGTAAATTTCTTTCCCATGGTAAAATCGTGATAAAAAGTTTAACCCTTCGACAATACATTTGTCATAACCTATTACTGCTTTTTCAGCGCAATATGACATTTCAAGTATAACTCGACAACGCAAGTGATTAGATCAATAATCGCATACGTTATCTGTGCAAAACATTAACGCTTTTTCAATCTATTTTGAATAAAAAGAAAACAAAAAGAATGGCAGGTGGCATAACATGGCGCACGATAGATTAAATGTGTACTACGATTTATTCTCAGAGCTAATGAATATACTTAGATTTTTTTTAAATAATCGGTCGAGTCGTTTCAGACGAGTTCAAACACAAAAACCGTGACGAGATTTTTAAATTTAAGATCTATCTTACGATTTGCAAATGATTATTCAGTTTTATATACAGTTAAGATATAGCGCCATTATATACCCGTATAGTATTAATCAAATCGCTATCGTCAACACAAAAATCTATTTTATCTGTTACTTCAGAAAATTCATTTTTCATTTTTCCTCATTTGGCGCTGTCTTTGCTTCTTGAGAATTTTATGTTTCTAGGTCAACGGAACGTTGATGAATGAGCTTGCAAGCATCATGATGTATGACATAAATGACCATTATTCTTGTTTCGTTGATTTAGAAGATAAATTTTGTATTTCGAATGGATACAGAAAATCTTTCTTCCACATCTTTTTTTTACTTAACATTTGAAGAAGAGCTGAAGAATAAAGATTTTGGTTAACATACTTCCCTTTTGGAAAGCACTTCTTTCTTTTGACGTTTGAAACCTTTCGTATGATAACAACTCAATGAAATAATTTTGTGGCAGCTGAATTAAATGAAGCTTGTAATAATTATATTTATAAAATTTTGAATGCATGCGAATAGTCGGGTAATCTGATGGTAAGTGATAACTGACGCCTAAAGTCATCAGTAATCGCGGTTCGCGCGCATCAACAGGTTTCGCGGATACATAGCTGGCCTTTTCTTGAAGATCCTAAATCGTTCCTTTCAAGAAATACCGAAGGGGGTACCTCATTTCACAAAAAAAGTAGAACGCAGTAAGAAACTGCGTTTAAAGCATACTGTAGTGGACACTTCAATATGTCAAGATGGCAGTGATAGTGAAATTTAGGTGCAGGTTTTAGTCCTAATAATTCTACAGAACACTTCCCATGATCAGTGAGGAAAACGTAGTGGATTGACGTCGCAAAGTATCAAGAAGCCTGAAAGGAGCTTGATTAACGACGATTTGTGTCGCTATTCGTTAGATCTATGATTTTTTAACACTGTGAGATCCTTATGTATTTGGCCTCTTTTTACCAGAATATCAACTCTCAGCTGGAGGCTTTCGATAACGGCTGGTTCCTCAGAAAATGTATGGAAGTGCGGTGAAGGCACATAAATTATGCATACTTTCTCAGAGTATCTCGACATACTAAACTTCTTCTTTTGTTAAAAAAACTCAAATTGACCATTGCCCACGTTGAAAACTACTAAGTCTAAGGGTCAGCTCACACCGAGACGCGACGTCTCGCGGCGCCGCGCGTAGATTTTACATAGAGCAACTCAAAATATACTTTATTTACTACACGAAAAGATACACATTTAATTGTGCTAATTCGCTTTATTAAATTTCGAAACATCTGAATTCTCACAATCAAATGGGTATCTTTTCGTGTAGTAAATAAAGTATATTTTGAGTTGCTCTATGTAAAATCTACGCGCGGCGCCGCGAGGCGTCGCGTCTCGGTGTGAGCTGACCCTAAGAAACACATACAAATTAATCAATTTTACAATGTGTTCAAGTAGGTAAACTTTATGTAAACTTTTTGATCTAGAGGACATACTGGCTGGTTATAAAAAAATCAAGTATCATTTGGTTTTTTTTACAAATTCAAAAGCGAATGCACTTGTTCAAATTTTATAGTGTTTTCTTAGCTTATTAAAGTTTAGTATTCTGTATCAATTTTATTATTTGAACAATAATTTGAAAACTTGGATTGAATAATTTGGATTTTAATACATTTTTAAAGTCATGGAGCTAAGTCATTTGACCGCATATAAAATGCTAAGAGCTGTAGGGATGTTGTGAGCGGGAAGAAGTCAATTTCAGGTGTCTCGGTATTTTGGTATCAACAGAAGCGTTATTTGCCGTCTTCATCAGCACTACACCATCACGGGAGGACATGCTGAGTAGCACCAATGTGGAAGGTGTACAACCACCCGGCAAGATCGATACATACAACGCACTGAAAGACACCAGCCGATGTTAACCGCCCGAGAGATAGGTTTAAGGCAAAATTCAAGTGGTGTTGTGAGCTGGCAAACTATGCGGAAACGACTGCATGAGTATGACCTACGAGTACGATGGACAATTAGATGCCCGATACGTCATGGGAGTCGTGCTCGTTAAAATGAATGGTCTAGGAAACACATTACATGGACCCGGGAATAATGGGATATTAGGGTTCCGTATCTCAAAGAGAAAAAACGGAACCCTTATAGGATCGCTTTGTTGTCCGTCTGTACGTCTGTCAAGACCTTTTTCTCTAAAACGCTTGAAGGGATTAAGCTGAAATCTTTGTCAAATACGGAGTTCAGTTACGTCTTGATGCCTTGAAAAAATCACACTTCTAAGTTAACGCAATAAAAAGTTATAGCCATTTATGCACAAATTTTGTATGAAAACGCACTTTTTAGAAAACCTATAGGGTACTTCCCGTTGAGCTAGAATTCTGAAATTTGGCAAGAAGTAAGACCTTACAGTATACATATAGGAATAAATCTAAAAATTGGTAAATAAAATTTATATCACTGGAAAAATCATTACCAACTTATGCATGTAGTTCGTTTCATACTAAATGTATGCAAGCACCCGCATATATAAGTTTGTCGCAAGGAAGTGTAATTTTCTCAACGTCTATTACTTTTGCTCATACCTCCCGTTCCTACGGAACCCTCGGTGTGCGAGTCTGACTCTCACTTGGCCGGTTTTTTTTTTGCGATGAGTCTCGATTTGGGTTCAAGCCTAGAAGGGTAAGAGTTTTACTGTCGTCTTGTAAATATTGAAAGACAGGTGCGTTCAGGAAGTTTATCCATACAACGGCTCAACTGTTATGGTATGGATGGGTATTATGAAGAATTGAAGAACTGAGCTCGTTTTTGGAAATGATAACACGAACGCTGTAAATTACGTTGAGGATGTTCTAAAGCCGTATGTCCGTCCATTCGCACAAACGCTTTCACGCCACAACAAGGCTCCGATTTCACATTGATGATATGACAATGCGCGTTCGCATACAGCTTTGCACACATGGGAGTACTTAGCAAGGGAAAACATCCGGGTATTGCCTAGACCTACAGAATCGCTAGACCTCAATCCCATCGAGAATGCATGGGACATGCTCCAGTGACGTGCTTTAAAGGTCTTGGATGTAGTGAAAATAGTCTCATCGATTCTATGAATATAATCGGTGCCAGCTAGTTCTTAGTAATAGAGGAGGTCACACTTTATATTAATTTATGCAATTTGTACAACCATTTTATTTTTGTCACAATTTTAATTTTTTTAAGTTTAATTGGTAAGGCACCTTACTACGTACAAACAGTAGGTACTTACTCGTATTATTTAATTAGTTAATTAAGATATTATTTAAAAAAATAATGTTTATTATCAAAAGCATTAAAAATAATATAAATAAGGAAACAGTAGGGATTGAATGCCAAAACACATTATAAAATTGAAATTTGTACATATGTGTTGCTTAGACTTTTTAATGTGTGTAATTTAGGGGTCAATATAAACTCAGAAAACATTTAAAATTTTTCCATAAGCTGAATCAGCAAAGTTGTTAAATTTGTTTATCGTTTGGGTAGAAAAGTTTATTACAAAATAAGATATTTTATTGAAGACGCCGCCTTGGGAATAAGGTTTTCGTCCCTTGCGTCACTGCGCAA
This sequence comes from Calycopis cecrops, assembly GCA_001625245.1. Classification (NCBI taxonomy): domain Eukaryota; kingdom Metazoa; phylum Arthropoda; class Insecta; order Lepidoptera; family Lycaenidae; genus Calycopis; species Calycopis cecrops. The sequence continues at coordinate 170,142 of LUGF01050281.1, forward strand.
TGTGAAATTAAATTCTTTAATTTTATAACTAGTCACACAACGGTATTATTTGATACCTACGTTAGATATTATAACTCAGGCCTTTTTTCAGATAGAATATACTGTCTAGATCTTCAGTAAAAGGGTTTTAATGTTCAGATTTAATTCAGATACAATTTGGTGTGCTGAAACCCCGCTAAAATACAAGCAAGATAGGCAAATGTAACTGTCATCTCACACCGGTACTATCTGGTATAAAGCTCGAAATGGTGTGTGTAAAAAAATCATCATTATACCTCCAGCAGATTACATCACAACACAAACAACTGTATTTGTTCATAACACAACCATTTATTTCCAATATTAATATGTCCGAAACAAACATTTATACTCTAAAACAGATTGCAAAATAACATAGCATATAAGATACTATAAATACTGCTGAAATCAGGCTTTTGTATGTTTGTTTGAATATAATAATTATGTGGAAATATCAGACATAAAACGTCAAACAGTTTAATTATTTAGCTGCACAAACAGGAAACGATTTGTGATTAAAATAAACAGTTATGGTTGCTAGGTAAACAGCAGAAATCACGGAGCAACGTTTCAGCTAGTTTTTAAAATAAACAAACATATAGAAAGTCAACAAGCATTTCCTCTCGTTATGATGCTTTGTAGCTCTTATAAATAAATCTTTAAGTTTGTTTATGTAGTATGTGTTTATTATTATATATGTATTCATTTATAAACAATATAAATTGGATGGTGAACGGTTGCTTATAGAAAATTCAGTTAATATTGAGATATAACAATGTCATCTCAATTGGATAGTTAGTCAAAAAATATTATATGGGGACCGATCTGGGTTTGAATTCCTCTTCTATCACATACTGTGCTAACGTTACCGGTTTTGGCGAAAGAAAACATTACGTCGTGAGTTTTGAAAAGCTGAGTGTTACTTGTGCGTTCTGGTTTGTAATATTATTAGAATATCTAAAAATAGACAATGGAAATTGCATATACTTGGTTATAAAACATTATAGGTTATGAAATTTGCACTAGAAACAGACACAGTTACACCGCCGCTTTTTGTGCGGTGTGTGAGTTTTCGGTGCATAGAGGTACGAGGGCAATGTATCTGCATTAAGTACCCTTTCGCTTTGTTTATAGATGTCGGTAGTTATCATAAGGATCCAAGTGATCATTTGCCCCTTTATACTTTAAAAAATACGTTTTGAACATATACATTGTTTATCGTATTCTATTCTCACCGATCAGAGTCCTAGCCTTTTGTCACGGTCGTCCGATCTACTTATTCAGTACAGCTCGTTGAATATATCGAGATCCAGAGCTGTACATTTTTATGAATTTCATGTTGACCTTTAGTAATTTGAAAATCATAGAAACAGACGGTTTCGATTTTAGGCTGCAATAAAGCCAGGTCTTTGAAGTTATATTTCTGATATTTTGTATATATTGTTGATTTTTTAATATTTTATATAGATGTCACAAAACAATATTTTTGTACTAAGGATAGCTTCCAAGGAATATTAAAATTATATTTACTAGCTGTTTACTATTCAATCAACGAACTCATGTTACATGTTTGAAATATAAATATTTCTTTTATCTCATAATATTTCTTGTCAAGAATGTAGGTCACATTCACTTATTCATGTAATCCAATAGCTACTTCATAAGAGACTTCATAAGACAAGATATTATACATAGAATACTAAACAAATATTTACTTTCCTTTCAGTCTCTGTTAGCACATTCTATATATAGCACCTAAACTATTGTTTTATATTTGTTGGGTCTGTTATATAATGCAATAAATAGCGGTGTGTAAGTAGCCGGTGGCCCATGGAGGTGGGAGGAGATAGGAGGGCAGCGCATTTGTATAGTCTCTATACGATTGTCTGTGGGCGTCGGTAGTCATGAAAGTGGCTCCGACTGCTCGTTTGCCCCCCTTTACCATAAAAAAAAAATATATATATTTCACTACAAGAATAGTGGTTGTCTCCGGGTACTGCTAATAATGATGATGATCCTACGCAATTATTAAACAGTAGAAGGTCGGACGTTTTGGAATTATTTAAAATAAATACAGGGGTAAAGTGCAAAAATTTTTATGAGATTTTTCCTTGTTTTATAATATTCTGCTCTCTCTTAAGTATAATTGTAAATGTTGTCATCATGTTATCCGACATGATAAACGTTGACCCTTCATTAATTCAAACAAGGCCGAGATATGGATATAAACATATGAGAAAAGAAACGCGACTTGTTCAAGAAACAACATTATTATTTATATTATGATCGCAATAAATAAAACTGTAACTTTGGGAGAAAGGAAAATTGTTTTCTTCTAGTACACATATGAGAGTTATTTTGTATACGAAACGATAATTCCACTGAAATATAATACTAATAATAATGTTATGTTACAAGGGGTGTAATATTTTTAAGTGGTACTACCGTTACTTGCGAAATTAAGTTAATGCGACTCAGGCATATAATATTCTAACTGAACGCCAGCATACAATAACAGATACAGGGTCGAGCTTTGTGCTGTCAATGCAAGTTTGTTTGATACTAAAGAGATAATCATTGAAAAGTTTCAGAGGCTTTTTATGAGATATTTGAAGAGATATTGCCAATTGAAACTAAATGGGCTGAGACCACCGCAGGCGATCTAAATGGGCTGAGACCACCACAGGCGATGTGAATAACGGAAGAACAAGACAGTCATCGCAAAAAGGAAGTGCTTTGTATACTATACGGATATATATTTCACAGTGATATCACGGGAGCGTGAGGTACCTCCCCAGTCGCGTCTGTCTAATTCCGCCGCGATGCAATATGACACTACTTCTTATAAAAGGTGTTTTTTATCATCAACCATACCTACAGTCTACTCTTCATCATAGTTATTTTTAATTCACGCGCTTGACTTTAAAAGAAAACTTTGTGAAACGCAAAAAACAAATACATAAAAACTCAAAATTAATCACATTATAATCAGAAACTGAATATTTAATTTTCAATTTTAAATAAAATAATTGACATTGCAGTTGGACTCCTATTGGATACGTTGAACGATGTAAAATGTGAACAGATGAAAACGCTCTGGAGTAAATCCGATCATGAATATCTGATGCGACGTCGCGTCAAACGTGTTTTTACTTCTTGTACTGAAAACATTTTACATTAGGCAAACGATCAGAAAGTTTACCTTATTCATGACCTAGACGGAAAACGAGCAGTTCCGTTTTTAACGTTGGATTTGCATTGACGTATAAAGTTGGATACGCTCGAGGGCTATATGGAATTTGCAACGCCCAACATAGTCTAAATTCCAGCTAAACCAGTAGCGTTCACCCTATTGAGGGCATAGAGATCGTGACAGCATACATTCGGATGCCGTCTGCAGGTGCTAACTTGGTATCGTTTGAATAATGATATAATATTATATTACTGACACAGAAATATATTTACACAATAATATGGTACAACATAGCTGAATGTTGGAATTACGATAATAAAAAATGCAGAAATATGTAGTTTACATGCACCCAGAAGAAGAAAGGTGCAGCAATATCATGCATGCCATTAGACGTAGGTAGCCGTCAAAAAATCCAATTCTCGTTTGGTTCCTTATATCGAAAATTCCATCTGCCGGGCATTCAGAATACTTAGAAACCAGACAAAACTTGACAATATACCTGTCAATTATCCGAAAGAGAGCTGGGCATACTATATATAGGGAGAGAAACAGAGAGAGTGAGAGAGAGAAAGAGAGAGAGGTTAAAATAAATAAATAAAATAAATAAAAAACACTTTATTTTGTACCAAATAACATTAAAAAAACATACAATTTGGTAGATAAAGGTACAAAAGGGCGGTCTTACCGCTTCCAGCGGTCTCTTCCAGACAACCAATATTTTTAAAGGAATCGACACTATATAAGTAGGTAATTGGCACAAACACGAATAAAATGAAAAATTTTAAACATTTTAATTATTTTTATAATAAAATAAACATAGTAAAAAGGTTACTATTCTTTAAACAACGTTAAGCAAATATTACCATCCATATCTTCACAATACATAAATGCTTTGTCCACCTACACCATAGATTGAGCTGTGGTTCAAATACTGACATAACATGGAAGCTATAATAATTATAATTAGATACGAAATCTAATCCCAAACATTTGTAATGTATGTGCGCGAATAACTGCAACGTAGGAATTTGTTTGAAAAATTATAGGGAAATCATTAAACAAATAAATTAACACATTAACATTTTTCACTGTGACGTATATTAAAAACGATTTTTTTTTCCTATAGTGACACAACACTATTTAAGAATGCCAAAAAACTTACAACATTGCTAATATCAATTTAGCTTTTGAGATTACCAAACAGACTATAGTTTCGAAACATAATAAACTAAATAAACAACTCCCATAACATCAGTTTGAGTCCTAAAATCGTAAGTTAAAATGTTTTATTGATAACATATTTTTTTGCTTTATTTGGGTTTATTTTTGTCGAATTTCATATCAATCCTCTTACCGGTTTTGTCGTATTGTTGCCGCCACAAATAATAAAGACATAACGTGTGATATATAGGCGTCGCGTGTCGCAACAACTCAGGTTCATCGAAAGAGGGGAACTCCACTTTGAAAGCCATTCTCAGTCTCCTCATAATTTTGTCTTTTTTTATTATTTATAGATATACTAGCTACGCCCCACTGTTTCAATCGCTTATACTACGATCCCGTGGAAATTCGATTTCGAGGTGAAAAATAGATGTCGGCCGATTCTCAGATCTACCCGATTACCCCGACACACAAAATTTCATGAGAATCGATCAAGCCGTATCGGAGGAATATGGTTACTAACATTATGACACGAGAAATGTATATATAGAGATTATGTTGATGACTATCTATGTCCATAGACATTTGCATAATTATGCAGAAATGTCTCATTTCTTCCTCCGCACGAATATGCTTCGGGAAACACAAATTTTACTATTCGCGTCATACAGTGTAGCCGAATTCAAACGCAACGCTATCTATCGCTGACATGATATTGCCGCAAAAACTAAGCTGTCTCGATTCATGATTATCTGGTTAGTGATTTTTTGGTAGCCTATTGGAGGGGTGGAGGAAAAATTTGAAACTCGCGTGAAGCGAATAGTTAAAGACGGTAGTCATCAAAAAATTCAAACTCCTCGTCCTTTTGAAATTATGAATGTAGACGAAAATAAACTAATTACTATATTATAACTTTAGACTAGTAAAATAATTAAATAGCTAACCATACATTTTATGTAACTAAGTGAATATTAAATAAAAGAGGGTACGTAGAGTTAGTGCGGTCTTGTCATGACTGGCGTTTCATTTAACTTCAGGAGTTCGCCCCAACTTGCTACTTCACAGTTCTTCTTTAAAGATTACTGAATATTAATTATACACATAGTGAGCAGAGTTTGAATTTAGAACTTTAAATTAAATTAAATTAGCTAATATTTTTTATACAAATTTCATAAGTAACAAAGCTATAATATATCCTTTTCAGATGGAAGAGTCATTGGATTGATTAATATTTTATATCACATCGAAGGCAAAGGAACGCATTGAATGAAAATCCTTATTATTATTACCTCATATTGCTAAGGATGACTGTCATAAATAATATTCAATTTATTGATACCTTGAAAAGATATACTGCGCAATAAAACTCATTCAATATTTGCCAATTGGTGTTAACCCAATTGGCCAATAATCTTTTAAAGCTTATAATTTGGCGCAATAGAAGCTGAAAAACGAGAAGATAGAGAGAAAGATGTCTAGTCGGTCACTATACGTAGTGGGTGGCTTAACTTTCACTCTACGCAGTTTATTCAAAGCAGATTTCTACACTTAGTTCATCCCGTTGAATGACTTAGTATGATTTTTTTATAAAGAGTATTGTTTTTAAGACGGCCATTAAAACATTTAACTTGTTTAAAGGAGTAGCCATTGCTACATTGCATATGATCGTCTCATCCCGACCGTGTATATACATATCTTTTACACAACATTTACGGTAATTAACAGCCCAGCTGGAAATTAAGCAAGTGAAAAAAATGTACAATTAAAATAAAACCGTATATAGGCGACTATGAACTTTACTCTTAAAATCTACATAATAATAAATAAAATTCTTGTCACAATGTTAGTTACCATGTTCTGATGATTAGCATGAAATTTTGTGTGCAAATCGGGCAGGTCTGAGAATCGACCAACATATATTTTTCATCTCGGTATTTCCACAGTATCGAAACTTACTCGGGTGAAACCGCAGAGCTCAGCTAGTAATATATAGTAAAATCAATATTCGTCTGTAATTGGTTTGCTGTTTGTTTATTTATCCTTTATGAACTCTAAATGGTAGGAGATTAAGCGCTTATGCCTTCGAGAAGTTTATAAATGTAATAATAAATAAAATTAAAAATATATAAAACCATTTGTACAAAAAACGTAGCGACAGCTACAGCTAGTCACTTTGAATAATAATACAAACCAACCCTCAACAAAATATAGATTAACAACTAAAGCTTACATCACTCCAAATAAATAAGATTCACGAGTTGGCTAACTTATCATTTCACGTCGATGGAAGATAGATTATATGGATTTAATATCCCCATCATATCTCTATCAGAAATTACTTTGAGAGCAAGCCGCTTAATACGTCTGATTTTAGGTTCCACAAATCTATCGGTGGATGATATGATATATATTTAATGAATGTTTCGTGGAAAAATACTGCCGAGTTAATATATTATTTCTAGTATAGACGAAAAATTGGCATCGTTCATATTTTATAGAATAAAAACTTAGTAGACAAAAAAAATCTATCCTATCTATCTCATGGATTTATCATAAATAATTGATTATATCAATATCATCCGAGTAAATTATATCTTTTTCCTAGTGTAAAATATGCTTTATCATTTGTTTATTTAAAAGATAATGTATCGTTTAGTTTATATTCTCCATTAACACCTCCGTTAATTTGCAAAATGCCTCAAAGAATTTCTTTTTGATTGAAATTAATTCTAAATTGTTTGTATCGGATTATAATATGTAGTTATTTTCGTTGTACCTATATATTGCTTGTATCAGCCAGCTAGCTAGCGAGGACTCAGCAGGTCCAGCATGTTTTATCCAATCCGAATTTAAACTAAATCGGCGCCTGCGTACGTTCGTTCTATCGGACTCTAATAAATAAAAAATGAGATACGTTTCTATCAAAAAATCATTCTAGCTACTTTTTGTGATAAAAGTTCGATTCGATCGAAATATTTAGCGTACTGAGTAAGGCAATATTTATTATTTGTCTTAGTATTTATAATTTAAACCATAGTTTTCTCGTTTTCGAACAAAACAAAACTCTTAAATCGTTCTTAATACTAGTGTCACTGTGTACCACATTGTGTACCTATATGTCATCGAAGAGAGCACATGGAGGAAATGGCACAACTTCAGAGTTTTGGCAAATAAAATTATTTGAAAGGAAATAACTATCGTAAAGGAGTATAAGGTGCCAACACAGCGCAATGAATTAGCTGGTTACGATACCGGGCGTGTATTGATTTTTAATGTCCATGAGAATGTATTGTCTTATAATAAAACATTTTTTTTTGGGTTCCGTTTATCAAAAGGAATAACATGACCATCTAATTGTTGTCCACCAATATGTCTATTTATAGGTATGTTTTGTGTTTGCCCCTGAAAACTATATAAATTAAAAAAGGGTTCAAATCATCTATAGTTCCGACCGATATTATACTATTCCAGGAGAGTAACGCAAAGAAAAATTATGTCGACGCTTTTTTCTGTTTTATGTAATTATTGACCCTGCTATATAAATATAGGCATAGAAACGCCATGACATTGCTACACTTGATTATATTTAGACATTATATTTTTATACCTACATCGAATTTGTAATTTCCCAAAGTAGCAGACTTACGTCTGGAAAATAATTTCTCATTCCTCATGTGCGGACTGCTGAAATGATTACTAACTGTTATCTAAAATTTTAGTCACACTGTCTGCTTTAAGTTATTGTTTTAGGATATAATACATATAAAACTTGAGTAGAAAGATAAAATTATTTTAATAAAATAATAAGTAGAAGATAATATAAGTATGGACAATTATCAAAGTCTAAAGGAAATAGCTATGCTATTGTCTTTCTCTGAAAGTATTGGTGGACTTATCACAGGTACTTTAAGAATCAGAAATGATGACACCACCGTTGTCATAGTAACATGCTATAGCTGAACTTTAAGTCTTCGAAATTGGAATGACGGTAGTGGGAACAGCTGTACTTAAATTATAAAACTAAAAATAGTTTGTGTCTTTGTTTTATATTTGTAGATATAATTTACTATCTGTACTTCTGCGTGAGTTGCTATGCCACCAACAGATACATCAGTATAAACTAATATAGCAATATTATGTAGAATTCATTGGTATGAATGTGGGGTCGCCTGTCCAAAATTAGTAGTCGTACTAACTTAGAAACCTTCGCAGGCGCATTTAGAACAACTTTACTAAACATATATTTTATTAGATGAATGATAGATATAGTATGAATGATAATATATGTTATACATTCATTATATATCTATCATTAATTTATCATTCAATGTTTCACAGACACGAAATTTCCAATACGGAAATACACATACAAAATTTAAACTCATTCGGTCCAGAAGTTTAGTATTGACGTACCAGTAGTACAGACAGTAGCGCCACCTACTGGATCGAAATGTATTTTTCAAACATCCAGGAAACCATCGAAATATCCATATAAAACTTCAACCCAATCGGTTCAGTCGTTAAAAAGTTTACCCGTTATAACATGGGAATGAAGTATTTTCGCATTTTATAATGTAGCATTCAAATGGTGAAATATGTTTTGAAATCGCTCCAGTAGTTCGGAGCCTATTCGATACTTACATACACATAAATCCTCTTTATAATATTAGTATAAATAAAAACGAGCGATAATTTGCGGAAACCCACGATATATTAATGTCAAAAATTGATATCAATATTCTGTCAATGCAATTCAATACACACCGCAAATGCATATGCGTGCGTTCCAATTTACACAGGTGTAGTTTACATGTTTGGTAGAACAAATGTAATTAATGTTTTACATTTGTTCCAACGCAGTTTATAGAAAATGAACCTAGATTACAGTAATTTAAAATTTACAAATTTATCTTTTTTGTTTGCTTACAAAATAATCGAAGTTTACATATTAAGTAGTATTGTTATACATTTGTTTTGTTTTAGAGTCTCTAGTAACCTTTTTCAGGTGAAAGTTTTAATGCCAAATAATATACACGTATTAATGATATTGATATAATGCAGAATATCTGCGGTAAGTATGCAGGTATTATACATTGTTTAGCTATCAATTTACTTTATTTTTCTTTATTATTAAATTTTCTCCCCTTAACCTTTAACCAAACCCGATATTTATATGCAGATATCGGTACATAATAGAGAGGAATAGAGGTAGAAATCGGCTAACGCTGTCAATATCTAAGATGTTTTACATTAGCTTTTATGGAATAAAGAAAACAGCTGCTATATGTTATCATCAGCGCAAAAATGTGCGACTATTATATTAAACTGAACTGGAAATCCAAAAATTAAAATCTAGGGTTTCTTGATAAACCCAAAAAAAATTTTTGGATAGTAAAATTATTAAATATTAAAATTAAACTGATCACGATTCAAATTAAAAACTTTCATTTTTAACCATTAAACCTTCGTAGTATTTGTAAATTCCTACTTATGTACTGCTACTACTGTTTTATGTGCTATTGTACTACGCTATTGTAACTGCTTACTTACATAGCAATTTGTAAATCCATTTGCTCCATTAAATGCTTATTCAGGAATATTTTATTTATAAGAAGAACGAGGTCCAATGGTTATTCTCGTATACTTCGATCTGTAAGTAATATCCGTCGCTAAGCTTAGCCTGCGCAAGACTGTCGTTTATTTACATAATGAAGACTGTTCGATAAATGATGTATCTATTATTCTTTATATTATATTCCCTTCAATACTTTGGAATGCATTAGAAACAATTGGATCCAGTTATCGATTCATTAGTAAGGAGTTAAGCTGTTAGCAAGTGAAACGCAAAATATATAATATGTGTACCCATGATGTAACCATTATTTGACCGATGTGTAGATTATTTCTCATGATTTTAGCTGCTGACATTGATAGTAGTAGTTTGTAAATCAATTTGCGTCAACTTATAGTGTTTTTTTTTATAAATGAAAAAAATTGTTCCAATGTTTCGGCTCGTATCTGAACTTCTATCTGTATTTGTAAGTAATATCTGTAATTCTATTATAGAAAAAAGGAGACATTGTATCGTATCCAATTGTACTGCAGTAGGCCCTTGAAATCATTGGTTTCGGTTACCGCTTGATCGGTGTAGTCTTTGAACCAGTAAAGGTGCTTTTGAGATGGCATATTATAGTATAAATGCAGGTACTGCCACAGGTCATCAGTAGAGGAAATGTCATGATATGACGTGTGGACATAGCAAACAAAATTATGTGAGTTCCGTTGTCTCTTCACTACTTGTCACCTCAGCAATGACTGAGGTGTCAAGTACCCAATTCCTCACACGGCACGAGATCCCTAAAAAGTCGTTTGAAAACCAAGTTACCTCAATTCGTAATAGATACGCCAGATGAAACCATACTATTGTTGCCATGGATGCCATGGAATGGATAGAATCCTTAACTATACTTTTCCATGTTTTACTTGACTCACCTTCAAGGACGGTACTAAAGAGACGGAAAAAAGTCCGTAGCTATGTTGTGGTTAGTGTCCAAATCAAGCGCAACCATACATCTTAGTCATAATGTCTAAATAAGTGTATGTGATTCTAAGTCATTTTCAAAACGAAGCTGAAAAGTGTATAACTTCGATCAAATGTATTGGTATAATAATAGCTATAAGTATCATTTGAGATCTCTCTGAACTCTTGAACCTTTTATGAAGTTTATGATATTAACACTAATCTTATTATTAAGCTTTGATTATATTGAAGATATTTTGATTTACAAAAATATTCTTATGACCGTTGTACAACTATGTTTATCATTCAAGCAATTATTGTTTATAAAATAATATACAGATAAAGCTAATAGTAAAATCAAATACATTATAATCCCAAACCATTTGTCTTAATTAAATTTAATAATATATTTATGTTATAATATGTGAAAATAGATTTTTTGTAAAACATTGACTGCGTCTAAGCAACTTTTACTACTTATAAAAAAGGAATGTGTTTCATCCATTAAAATGTTACTATGGTAACATATTACATACTAAAAAGTTTCACTCAAAAGTTGTTATGGTAACACTTAGCACTTTAAAAACATTCAATTCATATCAACGTTTTGAATTAAAATATTCAATTAAATGGGCATCAATTTAAAATATATCAAAGTTGAACTTACGCGTCGCACACGATTGAATCCACTTAGCAGTGCGTAAACATTCACACATACACATCACAGCACATACACTATCATTTTATTGCGTGTCGTACAGTAGGTGTCGTCACAGGGGCGGGCGGCGCGCGACTGACGCGGGGCGAGGCGCCGCGCAGGCGGGCGCAAGGCACTATATTTTTCTCGTGGGCTCTGGATTGCCCACTTATCTTTGCTGATGCAGAATGCAAAGCAAAAGCGCAATTAGAACGTCTCAACGAGACTGATTGTAATATTATTATTTGCGTTTGGTATTACAATTTAGCGGGATACCCATTTCCATGAGGTAAAAATGTTTTATGAAATTCTTTTCAAAACTATACTGTTTTTAAAATATTCTGTATTGTGTAGATTGTTCATTTTATATTATTAATCTATTATATGTTAATATAGCAATTACTGTTAGCGACAATCGATTAATTAATTATCAGCGAATCGCCAGCGAATATATCGCAGTGATTCTTTAATTTATTTTTAGGGTTCCGTAGCCAAATGGCAAAAACGGAACCCTTATATATTCGTCATGTCTGTATCTCCGTCCGTATGTCAGTCATTTTTTTCCTAAACTATTATACCTTAGTAGTTGAAACTTTGTAGGTTGATATACATCAACCTACAAAGTTTCAAGTATTTTGTAAACCGCTATTCGAATTTTAAATAAAAATAAATTAATTAAATAACAAAAGGGAAGCACTCCGTACATAGATTTTTTTATCCAAACTGTATGTGAATAAGTATTCAAAAATGACTTTAAGGTTATTAAAATCATTTTTCGTCAAAATCTGTTGTTTGAAAGAGACGTTTCTGAAGTGGAAAAAAAGTGTCGTCCCCCTCTAACTATTAAAATAAGAGCTGCTGCTAAATGCTGTAGATCTCAATAGAAATTTTCAATAAACAATGGTTTGAGTGAGATATCATTATTAGATTTTGAGATAACTAATATTTCATATCTAATATCTCTTTCAATTTATTTATTTTTATTCAAAATTAGGGTAGTTCGTTTCACAAAATACATCAACCTACAAAGTTTCAATTACGAAGGCCCAACAGTTTGGGAAAAAAATGGCTGTGACATAGGGACGGACGGACGGACAGACGGACGTTCTGACGGAACGACTGATGGACATATGGACGGACAGACAGACCGATACATGACGAATCTATAAGGATTCCGTTTTTTGCCATTTGGCTACGGTACCCTTATAAGATGACAAAATGTTTGATTTATGGTTTACTTTTTACGTGTTATTTATTGTGTGTACGAGTAATCAAAGTCAGTAAGGTCAGTTCATTTAAAATCTTGGACTAACTTCATCTGTTGTTATATTTAAAATATTTAATATATTTATGTAATTATTAATAAAAATAGTATACCATACACCATTTTATTATTATATTACCTCTTGTTAAATATTATATTTATGCTTTATGTAGTTTTTGAAATTTAATGAAACTAATTTCACTATTTAAATTATAACTTCATAATTACGTTCGTAATATTCTTACTCACTATGGAAGTTACAATGTTTTATTGTTGTAATTTAAAGTAATATTAGTAATTATTTGAGTCGTTCGTCATCTGTTAATTGAATCACATCCCATTGACAGCAGTGATATGGGGGCAGAGCCTCATAGCGACGCATACAGGCAAAATTAACTGACGCATAATGGCACCGAAGTCATCTCCGTATAGACTGTACAAACATACCTATCCTATTTCGTAGCAATGGCTGCTACGATATTGCGCCGTAGCTGTTGTCTACCTTTATACGTATAAGGATCATTCGGTAGTCCAATGTCGGCCTGTATTGTGTATGTTCAGTTTTGATTAACATAGATTGACTACACAGTAAGGGTGCTACACAAATATGCATAGCGACGTCGCAACGAAAGAAACTGCATGTAAATTATAGAGTTGTGAATTTGTAAGGTGACGCTTTGGTTCAGGTGGAAATTTTGATATTCCACCGCAATTGCGACTTCAAATGATAACAAAAACTTTTGCATGCGTCCTACGAGCACACATATTCTCATGAATTATCGCGTATCGTATTTTCGTGTATCATTCGATTAAATTTGTTGGGAAACAGAGCTTGGAAAACATCTCTACAATGCAATGAGGGTGTAACTATCGCATTGAAAAGTGTATTTAACAAATATGCATACAAATATACAATACAAGATTAGCAGTAAGTGTATTATAAGCATACGCAAAGGAAACATTCAAAACTATGTAAATAAAAGAAGAATAATTACACTATTACTCACATGAAGAAAAAGCTCGCTGTAGGAATAATAATTTAACTAAAAAGAAATAATTAAAAGTTCTGTATTAACTTTTAAAATACAAATTCTACAGATACAATAAATATACAAAAATTTACAAAAAGTCCACGAGGCTTCTTAATGAAATCAAAAATACACTTTCAGGACAACGTAGCTATTCTTTTACGTCTTTTGTTTATTAATTAGGAGACGAAGAAGCTTACCGCACCAGTTTGAAATATTTTTTCTTATAGTTGGTCAATCTGGTCACGATACTAGTTTTACTATGTATTTATTTGTGTATATTATTGGAGTTAAGTATTTAAGAATCGATTTAAGGCGCGCTGTATGAAAAGATGATGTTGAAATGAGGCGTAAAAGAATGCAAGCAGTGCCCGGTAAAGTCAGCGTCACTTTTCAGCTCAGAACTCTGTCCGTTCGCTCGTTCGTTTTATCTGACACAGCTGATACATACAGTTTATATAAATGTCATCCTCTGTCATCACGCTTAAACTTACCGCTGCATTTGGGCAATTTTATTCATAAATAACAAGCGTTTGGCCACTCATGTATTCCATGGGAATAATCAGTCAAATTGTTACTTACTGCGAGTAGCTGTAGTAACATTATGCTGCATAAGACTTTAGTTATATCAGTGACATAAATTTTATTTACCAATTCTTAGATTTATTCCTATATGTATACTGTAAGGTCCTACTTTTTGCCAAATTTCAGAATTCTAGCTCAACGGAAAGTACCCTATAAATTTTCGAAAAAGTGCGTTTTCATACAAAATTTGTGCATAAATGGCTATAACTTTTTATTGCGTTAACTTAGA
>LUGF01050281.1:186207-197197 GCA_001625245.1 Calycopis cecrops
GGAGTTAAGTCTTTAAAAATCGATTTAAGGCGCGCTGTATGAAAAGATGATGTTGAAATGAGGCGTAAAAGAATGCAAGCAGTGCCCGGTAAAGTCAGCGTCACTTTTCAGCTCAGAACTCTGTCCGTTCGCTCGTTCGTTTTATCTGACACACCTGATACAGACAGTTTTATCTATAAATGTCATCCTCTGTCATCACGCTTAAACCTACCGCTGCATTTGGGCAATTTTATTCATAAATAACAAGCGTTTGGCCATTCATGTATTCCATGGGAATAAACAGTCAAATGTTGTTACTTACTGCGAGTAGTTGTAGTAACATTATGCTGCATAAGACTTTAGTAATATAATGCTTAGAAAGCGTTTAGTAGTATTCAGTCTATAGTGCATCTGCATGGCAGCCAAATCGGATCACGACTAACAGGGAGGTGTATTTTGCCTACAACAAAAAAGGTATAGTTTGAGAGTTTTTAATATACTATTGATGGGATGTAGAGAAATAGGGAAAAATATTCAAAATAATACTTATGACGTCGATAGTTTGAACCCTTATACAAAAAAAAATGTTGAAATTTGGTTATAACAGCTAAGTGTTCGATCTTATGAGGTTAGAGGGACTTAGAGACGAGAGGTTGCTTTCTTTCACCTCATATCAACATGAAGTTATGGCTATGCTGTTGTGGTTCGTTAATTTTGTAAGAGCTGAGATGGCGCATTGAAGTGAAGGCGATGGAAAGTAATGCGTCTTCATAAACTGCGGTTGTGCGGATTATTATGGACGTCCTCTTTTTTCGTCTATGGTAAAGTATTAACATTATAAATATATCTTTTAAAATATGTACTTTATGAGTAACACATTTCACTTTACGTAACATCTAAGATTCCGGAATCCAGCGAATTGCTCACAAACAACTTGTAGTTACCGAAATCCCTTATCAAATGTGCCAGCGCCTAATTCAAGTTGTTGACAAAAGTTCATGGAGCAACCAAGGAACACAATAAGGGAAAAGTTAGAGCAACTTGCATTACTCACCTCTAGCTTACAGTCGTTCCATAAATCGTTCAATAAATAACTAGGCAGGTGTACATATACTACCTATATGTATACTAGGTATAAATAACTATCAAAATCGCAGGAAACGCGACAGCACAGCTGTCACTTTCCGCCGGCATCATGTAAGCGAGAGGTACCTCCCTGGTCGTGCCGGCCCAATTCGGCTGCATGCAAGCACGCAGTGTGGCACTACCTCTTACTAAATATATATTGTGTTAAGAGTTAAGAAATGCTGAGGAAGACAGCATTCAAATGATAAGTTTAAAGTCATCAATCTAGTATTGTTGTTTAGTTGACACTATATTGATGATATTCGTTTTTAGAGTTCCGTAGTCAAAAAACGGAACCCTAGATTCGTCATATCTGTCCGTTCGTCCACCTGTCAATCGGTATGTCACAGCCATTTTTTTCCGAACCTGTTGGGCCTTCGCAGTTTAAACTTTTTAGATTGATATATTCAGTGAATCGCTACTCGAATTTTGAATAAAAATTAATAAATAAAAAAATAAAGAGGGGCACTCCATTCATGAACTGAATCTATTTTTTTTCATTCAACCTGTATGTATGTATAGGTTTTTAAAAATGACATTAATGTTATTAAAACCACTTTTCGTCAAAATCAATTGCTTGAAACATTCGCTTTCAAGAGGGTAAAAGTTGTCCCCCTACCCCTAAAATAAGGGAGTGAGAAATCTAAAAAATATATATGCTGTAGATCACAATGGAAACTTTCAACAAACATTGTTTAGAGTAAGATATCAAAATTATTTTTTGAGAAATGATACATTTCAAAAAACGTAAATACAACTTTGTCGTTCACACTATAAAACGCTATAAAAGGGCAAGTTATTTTATTTTCTGGTTAAAAATGTCGCAGACACACACCTATACCTTTTGTTGACACGGAAAGCTGGGTATATGCGGGTATGACTCGCACGCGGCCGGTTTTTTTATAACCAACAGCCATCCACCAATATGTAACAGGCATTCAAGAAAGCTTTATCTCCAGCCACACGGCAGGGTTCCTATTTTTTTAATAGTTACATATTTGTATTTCTCTACTGCCTTAGAAATATTAAGTACCACTGTACTGTTATACATATTATTTTGTTCATCGGTCACCAGAATTTTTGACTCCGGCTGAAATAAGGCATTTGATAGCAGTTGACGCAAGGCAACAAATCCTTGACAGGAATATGCGAAGATATACCCAATGGTACACGATAAAAAGGAGTTAAATGTAGATTTGTAACCGAATTAGGCCGACATAACCGGAGACGTACACCCCAACCATCCACTCTCCTCCCACCAAAGGCATCCCTAGTATAAAAATAAAAAGGCCCAACACTTTTTATCCTCAATATCCGCAGTTATATAGTCACACGGCTTACTAAATGACTAATGAAGCTAATAAAATAAACGGATATCGCAGCTCCTAGCTTTGTATTAACCAAATTACGGTAATATACGTCCAAATAAATTATATTCATTTGTTGCTTTGTAAAAACGAGATGAATCACACGAACGTAATACTGGAATTAAGATGGTGTTATGTTTGTTTTAGTCATTAATTATTAACACATAGCCTATTTCATTACGGTTTAATATAAAACAAGAATTTTTATAGCTTTTCTGGTTATCAGCGGTGTTAAATTGTTATGCTAGTTTTTTTTATAGTTACAAGTGTTATAGTATTTGCATCATGCAATTTTTTTTTCCTATTCCTGTGAACAAGATGTTCCAAAATTCGTTCCTTATAACTATACATAGTGAATCTTGCCCCAGAATAAAAAACCTCGATAAAATCCGTTTCTTTTAATAATAATCTTATTTTATAAATTGTCTACTCCTAACTATGAGTAAACAATGTATGATTACATAAAATTAAATTAAAGGCTAAAAGTAAAGCTAACAAAAGAAAAACAAAACTGAATAACTCCATTATAGAGAGTTGAAGAAAATTAAGTTATTTAAACTTTTTCTCTTACAAGAAATATTGTGCGTGTTATAAAGATAGAAATTTAATTATTTCTTAGGCTATAGAGAGAGAATATTATTATTGTAACCGACATTTTAGGTATATTTTATTAACTACAATATTAACCTCGATGTTTACAAACTAGTATCAGTATTGCTTACTGCTGTTTCTGTAATATTCTGTATCTATCTGTAATATCATACATTTTCATTGTTAAATGTTATACACATATCATATTGCAAATGACCTTTAAGTATTACCTATATGCCTTTAAAAAAAGATTACTATAACGATACCTCATGTTTGGTAACATAGGAAGTAATAAGAAGAAAATAGTAAATGAAATTTTACCAGTCTTTATAAATAAATATTTAAAATATATTAGCAAGATCAAAACTTTATATATTCTCTATACTATTTACAAAAACCTTTTCCGATCCGATGATAACTTATAGCCTTGTAAGTCTATGATTTCTTTTTCACCCCTCAGATATTTATATTCATGAAGTGTCCATAGAGTGAGAGAGTGTTCATCTATACCTATTTGTTTCAATCACTCATTATTTACATTTATTTCCTTCACAAATCACAAAAGCTACACAAACATTTTGCAAAGCAGGTGTTTCAGAGAAAAAAGACAACAAATACATTATCAAGCCATTAGCAATCGTCAATGAACTAGTATAAAAAGGATTGTAACAGGAGTACGGAATCTAATTACGAAACTTTTCAATTCTTATCTGGGCTTGTACCGGTCGGTAAAGAGCGGACGAAGCCTTTTAAAAGTTTCTCTTAATCAACTGATACTGCTTGCTTTGGCACCTCTCAATGCCAGATACAATTTAATCGTTAAAAATGTTATTAGTTACTTCCAGAACTTCATCTGGTTCATGTTAGATGACTTATGGAGTTGAGAGATTTCAAAATGGTGTTACGTTAAAGATCTTATGGCTGTTTTGATTTTATCATGCTTGGATATTTTTAAATGCTCGCTTAATTACAGACACTTATGAGATTTTAAGTATAATACCGCCACTTTTTAACTTCTTACTTGTGCACTAAAAAGGAATATACCAAAAATATAAACTCCTAAAGTAGCACTTTTTTGTCTCTCTGTCTGTCCATCTATTATGATCTTTTTCCTATTTATGAAGATACTATTGAAGAATCAAGCATTTAATCATTTCAAATTTAAATTATTTGTAATATCTCGAGGCACATGACCAATACTTTTAAGTCAACACGTTCAAAAGCAGTCTATATAGACATATATATTATAATTTTAAAGTCGGACGTTGCCTGTTAATTAATATTACACAGTAAACACATTTGTTACTCACGTCATAAAATCAAAAGCTTGATATAGGGTGGTGTAAAAAGATCACCCAGATCCATCCAGTGTAAAAAATAATTAGTTTGTTCACTCGGAAATATAGTTTAGCGAAACCAAAAAGTTCTGTTGTTACGTATGAGTCAAAACTCACAGCCACTGAACACACAATTATATTGATGCACACACTCTAACGTCGTGTTAGTGTGCCGAGGTCATTATAAGCGGCGCGCTGAGGTGTAATGGTGACACTCATTGTGTTTTTCGTAGGACATTTTGCTATTTTTGTATTAATTTCTATTTCCGCACAATTTTAATACCTACTACTATACCAGTTATAACGAAATACTTTAAATATTATGTTACAGATATTATGTAATGTATAATGTTCAATTCAACGAATGGTCGCTCTATTTATCTCCGTAAAATCAACTTGTTTATAGACATCACAAAACTTTTGGGTAAACTGAAACTAGAATTAAATTAAAACCAACATAGATTTATACAAAGAATCTCTTCAAATAGGTACTCGTATTATAAGGTTGAAGATATTTTTCTCAGTTCTGCATCTCGGGAACTGGAACAACTCCAATTTCAATATTTTTTAAGTGCTTTATTACTTTATAATTATACTACTATGGTAGATATCTCGTATATCGAATAAGATTAGCTATATACCAATACACTTCTTAAATTACTCTGATAGGTCTTATAATTGCCAGATGATA
The DNA here is from genome assembly GCA_001625245.1 of Calycopis cecrops. Classification (NCBI taxonomy): domain Eukaryota; kingdom Metazoa; phylum Arthropoda; class Insecta; order Lepidoptera; family Lycaenidae; genus Calycopis; species Calycopis cecrops. The sequence continues at coordinate 191,298 of LUGF01050281.1, forward strand.
TTTCAGGAAGAATTTTTTTTGTCCCAAAATAATTGTCACCCTACCGCAACCATGATTAAAACGTACGGAGTGATGCTGTCAGATTAGGGTAGGTAGCGGGACTCGGGAGGGAGGTAGCCGACGCGGCTTGCTGTCGGCAACACGTTTTGCTACTAACTTACAGACCATTGTATGACTAACATGTCCAGACATTTTGGAGAGCTATTTACTTATTTCTACGTTTATATGAAATTTAACATTTATTTTAGAGGGTAAAATTCTGACAATATCATTCTCATTGTTTTCTTTTAATTGGGGTAAATATCGGATATACAGTGATAATTATTATGTTATGAATTTTGCAGTATTTTCGTTGCCCTAGGTTGTTGATTAAACCAAAAAATAAAATTAATCTGTATGTTGACTTTTAGCCAAATTTAATTTACTACAATGATATTGTTTCTAACAATTTAGCATAATTAGTATGTCTATAAAAATCTGTTTCTAAGACGATATTAATTTAAACAGTAGTCTGTGAGTAATAACTCCCGTGAAAAAATATTATTATAAATTTTTGAAAACTTAATATACTGCTAAGATCACAGTTTGTAAAGCGGCACAAACCCCAAAAAAGATGAAGAGGACCCCACAAGACGCTCAATATAAAATTTAATATAATAATTTTAAACAAACAAAGGCATCCTAAATTAATATGGCCTCAATTTGTTCTTAATTTAAATTAGTTTTTTATAAAGACTAAGGACAAGAAATATTATTACAACCACTAGGTTCGGCTATATAGGACTATTCTTATATTTGTTTGTATGAAAACAGCAATGTCGATTAGCATCCATACTCCATGATCTGTGGTTTTAATTCTGAATCTGCCCACATACACTAGAAACTTTGTCAACTCAAACATGTGACTGGAGATTACTCTTAAATAACAATGGTGATAGTGGAACGCGCGTAAAGGACGTAAGCTCGGTAAAGCGTTACGGCCTGAGTTACGATCTCACACTATTTTCCTCTTCATATTATTTCACTAGTCAACCCGACAGCCTTGCCTATAAAAATATGTTGTCATGATAACGTGTAATGTTATGTGGCCGAATTGTCAATCTGTTATTTTGCCCTACAATAGTGTATTTTTTTTAAATTTTTCATTAAATTAAGATATATTGATAAATTATTGTTGGGCCGAGCACGTATATAACCAAAAACTTTCATCAAAATCCGTCCAGTAGTTTTTGAGTGAAAGCCGCACAAGACAGACAGAATGACGTTTTACACAGTTTTATTATTTGTATAGATAAGGCGTAAACTCCAACTAGCTACGGTCGATAGATTTAATAAAATACAGTTGAGCACGTCACGAAATGGTTACTATAAAATATCTTCCGTAACAAGAAATAGTTAGGAAAGCTATCTAAGTTATAGAACGGCTCTATTCGTTAAATCTCAAGATTACAATTAAACTGTCTGCAGATCTAGTGCTCAACTCTTACGACCTAGTTATTGATACTATTCATACGAGGTTCGTGTTACGGCGAACTTATGTGAGCGACGTGTTTATTACCCTCTGAGAGTTTGCTTAAGTTTAATATGTAATTGTAATATTTGTGTGAGGTAGTGCCATGCTGCATGCTCGCTGCATTGTATCATACATCTCGTCTTAAAGTGACATGTATGTCGTGTTTCATGCGATTTGTAAGTTCCACTGACCCATTTAGGAGGCATTCAGGGGAGATTGACGATGGTAGATAAGTCTGCATAATAATACTAAATTTTATTAAGGAAAGTAAATTGTAACGCCGCAGTCCAGTTGAATTGAACCGGAGTGGCCGCGGAGGTACCTTTTGCTTATATAATCGTAATATATATATTTTTTGTTAGCGTGTGAATGTCACTGAATTCCTCCTTGACAATTGAGCCGATTTTGACAGAATTTTTTTGGGTGTGTTAAAGGGAATTTGCGAATGCTTTATATTCACAAATCTGTCGGGCAGCTGGTATTGGATGGAATAGATAAATAAGATTTTTATATAATTTCCACTAATTATTAATTAGTGCTGTAGAATAGTGGTGTAATAATAAGTAGTGGAGATTGATAATAATCTTACTTAATAAAGTCAAGCGATAACATGAATTTTTAAATAGAAATGACCATATTACGATATGATAATTCACACAAAGTGTTTTTATCACTGTTATAAAGCGTTTATTACCACGTGTAATAAATACCACGAGGAAAGGAGGTTCTACTGGAACATGGCCACATACAAAAAGTCTATCAACATCGACAATAGTAAACTGGTAAAAAAAAATATTAACCCATAAAAACTCAAAACAGCTCAGCTATTGGTTTGGCCTGTTAGTATGAAGATAGAGATGTATGTAGAGGTAGCCAGATGTGAGGAAAGTACTGAATTATGGCAATCGGTTTCCTGCTATTCTATTTTTAAAGCTGTCTACACACCGAAGCCGCCGGCCCGCCGCGCGCCTGCACGAACGGCGGGTTTGTGCCAGCGGCAGGTGAACCCGGCGGCTTTAGAAATTTCGAAACGGACAATTTTCCCGGCGGAACGAGCGCCGCGGCATTATAAACATTTTTTTGAATGATGAACTGTAAATCACTTGAATTAAGGTTATTTTTTAATTGAAACAACTTTTCAATAAGTTTCGATCACTATGCCGCTGGGTAGGTAATGTCGGCACAAGCCGCCGGCAGCATCGTTAAAGTCTGTGCGCCGGCCTGGCCCGGCGGGCTCGTACCGGCGCGCGGCGGGCCAGCGGTTTCGGTGTGTAGAGAGCATAAGTATAGACCATACTAATATGAATTTTATTTCATCCTACTTTTAATAAGTGATCTGGATTCTCTCATATTAGATAAAATGCTACAACACAGCTTGAACTTATCCGTATCATTTGATATATTTCCTTTCAGTCATATCGTCTCTAACCAACAGAAAAAAGTGAGGGTAATTCATATAAATCAACAACAAAATTGTATAACAAGTGAATGAAATGTAGTGGTCACATTAGAAATATCGCAGAAGCGCACGTACCGGACATGATTCAGGGAATACATAACCTAATTCCCAACATTTTACTCCTAGCCCCGTGCATTGCCTTCGTAATGTAAAAGACACGTAGCAGTCGCTGTAAAACGTCTCAAGTTCCACGTTGAGCGTATAATGATACCTTCAATTGTGAAGAATTGAGAATACTCCCCGATATGTAGATTCAATTCTTGTGTAACAGTATTCGGAGTTTAAAAGATTTATGTGTTAAATAATGTTACGTTTTATCGTTTTAAATGAATAAGGTTATGACAATTTTTTTTTAAATTCAGGGTGGAAACTAGCAGTCGGAGCCATTTGATATATGACGCCCATAGAAATTGCTATACAGAGAGCCTTTTCAACGGTCCACCGTCAATTCAAGGCTTTTCTTATAGCCTAGGGAGCAAACGAGCAGTCATAGCCATCTGATAACTGTCGACGCCCATGAATATCAGCAGAGAGGTTATATAGATGAGTAGCCCTCCTTTTTCCTTTCACCTCCACCTGTCACAAAATCATACCTGGCACTTTACGTACGTATTATGTCAACGAGAAGTACTTGCCGCTCGTGTCAGCCTAATTCGGTTCTAATTACCTTATTTAAATTGTGTTAATCTTTTCTTTTACTTTATTTTTTGTAACACATGGGAATACCTTTACGTACGCTCAGGTGGGTCAACCGGGCACAGTATCAGACTCGGCTATTGCCCCTACCGACTGAAAGTAAACTTGCAGGGGCTTCCCTACAAGTGCTTTCAGTCGCTATAATTAGAGGGTCCCGGATATACAAGCAACACGATTCCTCCAGCAACAGGTTGGGTTCGGTGAAAAGGTCAGGATTTTCCTCCTTGGGAGCTGTCCGTCTGCCTCTGAACAGTTCCTACTGCAACATCTGAACCGCGCAATAGGGTCGTTTCCATCTGACTCTTGGTCCCAATACTCCAAAGGACACGATATACCGGTCGTCCTAATCCACACCGTCATCTGCTGATTGAGAAGGTAGGGAGTAAGACTCTCCAGCTAAGAACCGAAATTATATAGAGGTAGCGCCACACTGCATATTCATATGCAGCTGAATTGGGCTGGTGCGTCCGGGGAAGTACCTCTCTCTTACTTAACATCGACGTGAAGTGACAGCAATATGAATTGTTGTCGCGTTTCGTTCGGTCTGTAAGAGCTCCGGTAAGCCCAAACCCTCCTCCCCCCAACTTCATGGTAGCAAGGCCAATTTTTAGATTACCCCAGGAGGGTACTGGCACCCTTGGTGTCGGAGAATCCCTCCTTAGACCTCCAGGCTCAAAGTCACACCCTGATCCTGGAAGGCTAGGCTGCCCCACGTATTCTGGGGGAGCAATGCTGTGCTCAAGACTACGGCAAAAGGCAAGCGAAGCAAGAAGTCTAAGATACCCCAAACAGTCTCTGTGGAGTTTTGTAACATCAGGGGATTACATTCGAACCTGAATGCCGTTCACCACCACCTTGAAACGGCGAAGCCGGCTCTCTTGTTTTTGACCGAAACGCAGATATCTTCTCCGACTGACACTTCCCACCTTACCTACCCGGGGTATGAATTGGAACACTCCTTCATACCACGGGCTGGAGTGTGCGCATATGTCGGTGAGAATATCTGCTTTCGCCGCCTAAGCCATCTTGAAGATAGGGATCTCTCCATCCTCTGGCTACATATAGACAGCGACGATCATCCCCGCGTCTATGCGTGCCTATATAGATCCCATAGCGGAAACGACGCAATTGATCGACTCATCGAGCACATCGAAATGGCGACCGATTCCGTGCTCCAGCAGATTCCGACCGCAGAAATAGTGATACTCGGTGATTTTACGGCCACCACGCCGACTGGCTAGGTTCACACTCCACCGATAATGCGGGAAGATCTTTCAACGACTTTGCTTTGGCATATGGTCTGACACAACTGGTTTCCTCGCCCACGCGAATCCCAGATATTGACGACCATACACCTTCCCTGTTAGACCATCTGTTGACTCTTCATCGGGACAGCTACCTGGTATCCGTCGATGCTCCTCTAGGCTCGTCAGACCACTGCCTGATACGAAGTACTGTGCCCGTTAGACGCAATTTTAGGCCATACACTGGAAGCTGCCACCGCGTCTGGCACTTTAGGTCAGCAGATTATGACGGGATGCGTCTTTTCTTTGCATCCTACCCATGGAGGCGAATTTGCTTCTCGCTGGACAATCCTGATGCCCTTGCCGACTCCGTCGCCGATGTGGTGTTTCAAGGAATGGAACTATTCATTCCGTTCTCTAAAGTACCGATTGGTGGCAAGTCCCAGCCCTGGTTCGATCGCTCTTGTCGGTTGGCGCTACGCCATAAGCAGGAGTGCTATCAGGCTTGGCTAAAAGCGGTGACATCTCAGGACATAAATACCAGCGCACTAAAAAAGGAGTATAATTTCGCTTCCAGGTCTCTCAAAAGTGTTATCGCAAAAGCAAAGTCAGAGCACATTGGCAAAATTGGCGAACGGCTAGTCCGACTTCCTTCTGGAACTCGTGCATTCTGGTCTCTCGCCAAGGCTGTCCTCGGAAATTTCGGTATGCCATCCCTACCATCTTTGCGCCGGTGTGACGACTCGTTGGCCCATGATGCTAAAGATAAGGCCGATCTCCTGGGCTGTATTTTTGCATCCAACTCGACTTTGAATGACCAGGGTACTCCACCGCCTACAATCTCGCGGTGCGATCACTCTATGCCGGACACAAAGATCCGGCAGAGTTCTGTGCGGAAAGCACTTCTGACCTTGGATATTCATAAGTCGAGTGGGCCTGATGGAATCGCACCAATTGTGCTACGTAGATGTGCCCCCGAGTTGACGCC
>LUGF01050281.1:199003-225772 GCA_001625245.1 Calycopis cecrops
CGCGCCGGTCCCAAATTGAAAGGAAAATAAAGATGATACAAAATGATTTTATTAAGAAAATGTACGTTGGTATAACTAATTATATGATTGGCTTATTACAAAACCTTTGAGAATGTAATTTTAATATAAAAAGGCCACAAAATTTGTCTTCTAGACAAATTACAGCGTCTACATACGCCAGACATGTATAAAAATAAATTATAAAAGGCTCATTTAACTGATCAAAGTAATCAAATGTAATATACAAAAAGATTTAGATGAATCATGATTTATAAATTTGTTTGTCAATATTTATATCTTTTTACCCAATCCCGACCACGTAAATATTAATGTCATGTATTTGACATTTATTAGATGACTGTGTTTTTAACCCTTTCTTCCTTCTAGCCGAGTCGATTTTGATTATTTGTAAACGTATTCTTTTGCATTTACATCTCCTTTCCCGTTAAAATGCATCACAAACCACAGCATATGATTAGAAAACTTTGCATACAGAAGTGCCTAGAAACTGACAGGTTCGGGTAAACTTAGTGTTGACGGTGAATCTTACACACTCATAGGATCCAGAGCCAGAACCGAGGGCATTTGGTAAGTGGTTCCCTGTGAAATAAAAAAGTAACAAATAAAAACATCCACAGGCACTAACCTACTTTGTACATAATATATAAAAACTTCTCAATAATTATTTAATAACCTGGCCTTGTGTGTTTTTTGTTTTTTTCATGTTCTTTCACTTAAACGGCGTAATGGATTCAGCTTCTAATGTGTTAGCATTTGTTTTACTTACGATGCAAATAAAATGCGAAAGTAGGGAATTTGTTTTTCTACTTAGTTAATTACTTTTTGCGAAGTCGTGGTTTTTAATTTTTTTATGTACATTTCCATACCATAATATTATGTGCATTGAATATACATTCAACAAATGTGATCCTACTAATTTTATAAATGCGAAAGTTTGTATGTTTGTTTGTTACTCCTTCACACAAAAACTGCTGAACCTATTTTCATAAAATTTGGCACACACATAGAGAGTAACTTAGATTAACACAGGATAGTTTTTATCCCGAAAAAAATGTTCCTATGGGATGGAATGATTTTCTATTTTTCACGGGATCCAAATTTACGCGGGTAAAACCGCGGGGCGCAGCTAGTATTATATAGTTTGTAGGTAATAGTTTCTTAAGCTTACACAAATGTTACTCATTACAATAAAACAACTTTAATGGATCTTATCGTGGTATATTTAATTTTAGCTTTAGCGTTGCTGCAAAGATTCTGAAATGTTGGACTTGTAATAGTAGTTTATACAACTGTCATATAATGAAGGGTATTAAAACACGAGTGTGACTTTTTGAAACGAGCGAACGCGAGTTTCAAAATAGTACCTCACGAGTGTTTTAATACCCTTGTTATATGCAGTTGCATACACTACTTTATCTTCACAAATGCAATTAATCAAACATTGCGAAACATTAAATTCACGCGTATAGCCCCATTCGTTGTTGGACTGACGACTGTTTGACCGACGACGAGGCGACGACTGCTTGACCGATGATTTAAAATGTAATGTTCTGTGAAGATAAATATTTTTATTAAATACTTTAATTTGATTGCAAAAATTGCGGCGCGTTAATATATACTTTTTATAATTCAATGTTAAAATACTAGCTTTAATGTTGAAATATAATGTGAAAAAATCACATGACTTTACTTTTAAATTTCTACTAAACAGTAGATTATTCGTTGTCTGTGGCGTTAATTTTTGCTTTCATTTTTTTGTAGAGCTTTGTCTCTTTCTCGCAAATCCTTTGCAAGCTGGCATTGAACCAATGAGAGCGCAGCTGCAGAGGGCGCAGGGCCTATCAGGAGCGAACGCGCGCTGTTAGGATTTTGAAATAAGGCTCTCTCACCACTCTCTCTCTCTCTCTTGCTCTCACACAGTGTTATAATGAGATTTTACGATATCGATTTGGATATTATAACATCATGTCAAATTGCTTAAATTGAGTTTTTTGTTGTCTGAGCTATAACAGTAGTTATTATAAGTCAAGTATTGAAAACATAAGTAGAATGTTACAAGATTAGTGTAGATAAAATAATTAAATATCGCGATAAAAACCGTTAAAATTGTTTTAGTGCAATGGACCTACGAAAGGTTGACATAAATATTGAGAGAGAAATAATAAACTTTGTGTATAATTAATATACAGAAAACTTATTTCTTGTCCTCTATTAAAGATTATGATGATTTATAAAGATGTATAAACAATTATTAGAAATTTATTTTAATAGACAGCAGGGTCTTTAAACATAGCTATTTAAAAATTCTATAAGAAATTTTACTAGTCAATTTTATTCGATTACAAATATTATATTTTCCTTTTCATTTTCGCTATGAAACAAATTAATCTGTTATAACATATACATGACGTATACTTTGCAAAACTTGTCTTATGTCAAAAGTCATGCATGACGTGTTGGAAAAGTAAAACGTCAGCTGCACTATCATCGGAGTTTGGGAACACATGACGACATTCGAAAAAACGTGCTCTTTCGTTTATTAATTTAAAATACTAAACAACAGTAAAATAATTATTTTTTGTAAAATTTAACTAGGCAGCGTGTGACCATAGACAGCCGCTAACTTGATATAACTTATATTTTTACGACTGTCTACAGCCACACGCTGCGTAGTCTCGACGGGCATACTAAATTTATTGAGTAACAAGTAGTTAATAGTATGCTGAATTAGACCGGCAAGACCGGCGAGGCATCTGCTCATAATATGATAGCTATGAATGTTTCATCATTTTTGATGAAATAATCATTACATAGTATAAACAAAGTCGCTTCCATCTATGTGTATGTATGCTTAGATCTTTAAAATTACGGAATAGATTTTGATGGAATTTTTCAATAGATAGAGTGATTCAAGAGGAAGGTTTATATGTATATATAATAACTTCATTTTTGAAGTACGAAATTCATGCGGGCTAAGCTGCGGGCGGAAGCTAGTTATTATTATAAGATTACATATTTTTTGAAGTAATACTTCTATACGATCGCTTGACTTGGGGAGTTTAACTATCGACTTTTGAAAACTTACTCCAATGTACCCGATACCACTCGTTATTTTGTCAAGGCGAATCTAAAGACAAAATTCGTCAGGCACATGGGCGTACCGAGAGNNNGGGGGGGGGTAGATGGGGCAGTTGTTATCTATTCAATATCTAACTACAAAATTCACGAACTACTAAAATTATAATTATTTTACAAGAATTGGTTAGTTATAATTCAATTATATTTTAACTTCACAGAAAGACAACTTTGTGTCATATTACGACCTATAAACTACCCTCAGCTCATTTCTATTCAAGAAATGTCTATAGGTTAGAAAGCGCCTTTGATTAGACATGACTAGCACAATCAATAGGTGCGATGTAGGAGATTATTACATCAGCTCAAAATGTTAGTAGATGAATAAGAAGATTAATAACAAATGATTAATTTTCTAATAAGATTTTGCAGAGATGTTTTGGGAAACACAGTTCGTCGACTACCTATTAGAATTATTAATACTGGAGAGGACTATACAAGGGCAGTTAATTTTAATCACATTGGTTTCAAAAATAATACACAATGTGATTTTTGTCCTTATTTTCACAGCAGAGCGACGCATATTTGTAGAAACATACAAAATTAAGCTGTGCAACCACGGAGGTAGCATTCGCTTTAATTCGATCCCAGTAAAACACTCAAGTCTTAAGTTTTTCGGCATAATAAGATATTTTTTTATGTTATTTTAAATTGTAAATTATACCCGTGCCCAATTTTACTCAAATTTATTGAGTAGCTTTTTCGTGAACAATAACAAGCTAACATACAAATGACGCGTTAATAATATTAGTATATTAGAAAATAGAGTATCTACATGAAATATGAGCAGTTCCTTTTGTTAAATGAATCTCAAGATAAACACGTAAGAAAACAACCGAATCATGTACGTAATGTGACCTAAATCTGGCATGACCTACTAGTCGGCCATGATCTTTATTATGACCCACTATGAATAAAATATAAAAGTTTTTTCGCTGACTGTTACATGCCCTACAATAAAGATTTGAGATCACATCGCCTTTATCATAGTCAATTTACTGGAATGGCTATAATAAAACTAGAGATGTATTACGTTCAGTTGAAAATATTCGAAAATAGATAGTACGTAGGTACTTTGGAAAAACGCAGTATATTTTTAGTGTTACTCAAACACCATATGGGATCTTGATTTATGAACGGCAATATAAAATGAAAAAACTGGACCTCCTATTTGATAAATAGTGTCCAATATTGAGAGACAAAGCTTTTGCGGCATATATGTGTTCAACTCTTCCCAATGTTCATATTTCTACAGTATTTTTTAAACCACGTAGAGAATAATACATATTTTCAAAATGTAAAGATTTAATGTCGAAGCGATGTTGCAATTATTTCTTAGTAGTTGCACCCAGCTAGTTCAGTCATGTAAAACTGATGCTAAGTAAGATTAGCAATTTTTTGGCATAAAAAGTTATTCCAGATTGTATTTTTTATAATATCAAGACGAGTCAAATTTGTTTCATAATGCTTGTTGCATGTTATAAGAATAATAAGACATCTAATATGTACTCACTTCATCTGTCGTTGATTGCCAATGTGAATTCTAAATTAATTTCACGTAGAAGTATAGGCATCATCATAATAGCACAGATCTGTCTTAATATCTATTTACCTGTGTAGAGGTAAATGGTAGTTACGATAACGAAGGCAGAAATTGGAAATTGGCGACGCATCTAACCATTCCATATTTATGATTATTGTTTACCATTTCTGATAACATAATATTATTACTATCATGTGTTGAACTAGTTCGTTAGCATCCTTTTGCTGCTAAAACAGTACTTCTAGCTTACATAAATAAGGATTTGATAAGCTTTGTTTTCGTGTCTTCATGCGAGTATTCATTCGAGCGTCATTTGTAATATCCCTATATATTAATACGTGAAGCAAAACCTTTGAAACCCTTTTTTACGAAAATTACGCAGACATTATTTACGCAGTATGAAACTTGGCACTTGGAATTTGGAGAAGTGCAGAATGCTAATACTTTAAAATAACATTACATACAATACCTTACATTTTATTAATTTAATTAAATAAAACGAAACACTACTACTCGCATACAATACTTCAATTAATTTAATACACAAATTGTTTACCCTAATTAAAATGGCATGATATGCCATATGATAGGAAAAGTTTCACTTAGATCGATTTTCTAACTTAACGGATTCTGTTGTATCTCCTAAGTGAATCTATTGTATTTTTATATAAAAAGTATCTAGAAGTTTTTTATGTTAAAATACGAACAAAGAACGGCAAACGAGAAGTCAGAGCATTTTGACGAATAACTACGCTCATGTACATCATGACTACTTCTTAAGTTTGCGCAAATGTTACAGATTCTATATCCAGGTGTTGCCACAGATGCCTCGTGTTTTCAGAAACCATACTCGGGGTAAATAATTGTTACGGATGGTGGTAAGTATAACTATATTGTACTGACGGCGCGAGCCGTCGACGCTGAGCGGAGATAGGGGATATGGGATTTAGGAGAATTAGGATGGTTAGGTAGGCTGAAAGAAACCGAGACTGACCTGGGTTGGTTTGTGCTGATGGCGTCTTGTCGGAAGGGCCGCCCGGGGGGTCGACGTGCAGAAACTCGAGCGGAACACTTTCACAAGCATTTTTATATTGTTATTTATTGTTTATAGTTATTTGAGGTTAATGTGAGCTCACAATGAAATATATTAAGCACTAAAATACATAAACCACAAGCGTTTGCGCAGAACCGGTGCGGACAGATTCAAGCCTCGATGACAAGAGAGAAAGACAGTTGAGTTGAGCCGCGTCATTGGTCAAAGCCTGTCGCTAGTAGTCGCGCGGTTTTATTGTTTTGATAAGAGATGTCGCGACTCGTCTCGCATCGGGCGAGAACATGTACTCTGGTATAACCGTTTAGGTAACAATATGTGTTTGGAAAGTACACCCACACAGTGTGTACTTTCTAAACCAAGTATAACTAAGTCTGTTGTTGGGATTACGGATAATAAAACATCTAAGAAAGCTACAAAAAATCTTTCACCATGTGAATGCTACATTGTCACAGATTAACATAGACTATTTAATTTTACCACAGGAGATTTATGCTTCGTTCCCATGGGGAAACGGGTAAACTTCTAAACGGCTGAACCGAGTTGACCAAGTTATAATTTTATATGGGTATTTCGATGGTATGAATGCTTAAAAAATACAATTGGATCCGGTAGGTGGCGCTGCTGTCGGTATATTACCTATTATTGACTGATTGGGTTGAAACTTCAAATGCATCTGAGAAAGTGATGGTCTTTAGTAAAGTTGTTTTGAAAGCGCCTACGAAGGTTTCTACGTTGGTATGACCAATTTTTGACAGATGACACCAATGTAATTCCAACAAATTTTACATATTGCTATGTTAGTCCATGCTGACATATCTGTTGGAGGTGTAGCAACGCGCGCACGGTACAGCAAGTTAATTATATCTCAAACTCCACTGTCAACTATTTTTGGAATTAATATTATCACTAAATTAACTGCGATAAAATCAGATAAAATAGTTTAACTACAAGCTGTTTGATTGTTGCACAGATACGTACTCTGCCCTTTCCTTCTCCCTTCTTATAAGACAGCATAGCTATCACTTTAAAGCAGTATTATGTGAGCGAGACGTACTTCCCCGGTCATGACGACGGCATGAGCCGGCCAAATTTTGCTTTATTGATAGTTTCGTTCATTTCAGTAGTTCTGTCTTTTTTAGCAAGTTATTCTGGGAAAACGTAAAATAGGCCAAGTGAATCCTAAAGTACAGTACGTGCCTAAACTATAGTGGTTTCAAAATTAAGTATTGGAGATTTCTACCCTACAATCGTGTTTAAATGAAGCAGAGTTCTTTTTCTTTAGCAAAAGCGAAACTCCGGCATTACGCTATCGGTTATATTCGATCTTGTAGGTACCAGCAACACACAACTTTCTTCTTATAATATAGCAAAGTTATGAAACACCTTGAGCTGAAAGTGTTACGGTCGAAGTTTCACTGATTCAACAAACATCAATATTGAATAAAAATCTAGATATAAATGATTATTTTATAATCTTATCACTGTCGGTAACTATTTAAAAGAAATTTATTATACTAAGTATAATTAGATTTGTAATTGTAATTAATAAATTTTTGTCTTCTCACAGCATTATTCATGAAGTGTTCATTCATGAATTGGAATAGTGCCTTGATCAGATCACTACGTAAGTAAGTTGTGGGTTCGAGTCCCGTTTTTCTTATTAATATACATAATTATGTCAAATGATTATGTTACTGAAAGTTTAGTAAAATATCCAGGTTCTACTTCTAGTAAGGCACGGCAGATAAAACTTCAAACAGTTCATTGTATTGAAAATACGATGTTGTAGGTTGTAGTCTTCATGGAATTAATTGCAAACAATGACCTGTATTTGGGTACTCGTCGATTTATGTCAATATACCTTCATAATAATTGTCATTTACTATTATTATGAGCTAGAGTTGGTAGTTATTTTGTAGAGTTTGTTCGTGATTAAAATTTAACACGTTTGCCAGTTAATATGTTGATTGATTTTAATTTATAGCATATTATAAAAGTCTCATTGAATGTATAGGATAATAATGTTTTATGCATATTCATATAATAATATATTTATAATTTATATAATATATTTCTATTAAAATATATATGTAAATTAACAGATAAATCTATATTGAATTCTAACCCTTTCTATCGTAATTATACTGATTAATATTGATTTCATTTTAATAGCTTTACATTTAGTACGTTATTTGTGTTCTTTCTTAGAACTAGTAATCTTTAAAAAATAGATGTACCACAGTACGGACTTTTTTTAATTTAAAAGTAAAATATATATTAACATATAAATATAGGATATATTTATACATTGTTTTCATATAAGACATATATTATCAAGTCGTTTAGACAGTATTTTTACACATAATCATTATTTATCTTGATGTTCTAAACAGTTTAAACAAAAGCTTAGAAAACTATAAACCAAAATATCCCTAAGAATCGCTCTATTTATGATTATAAAGGTATTAACAGACAGACAGATCAGAGTTTAGAACTAATTTTGAAGAGCTCTAGAAGTAAATTTAATGAAAAAGATTGTCTATTTAGAACAGTCAACATTGACTCATGTGATGAAAAAAAATATGCCTTTATACTCTGAACTATCCAAGAATAAAATTTGCAAGAAGTAAAAATACGTCTTACTAAAATAAATTTTAATCTCGCAAATAGCAGTCTAATTAAGTGAATAGATTTCAGAGCGCGGCTAATACGATTGTGGCATGATACAGAAATATATTTTTTTAAGTCCCGTATAAGCGATGTATTCATTACCTTATAAAAGATTATTCAGTGAAAAGCAACGTAGGCCCGGCCATTGCGAATAAAAAGATTCAATGCCGAAACGCGGTTCCGACTGCTTTTGTGTAATTTTCCTCTTAAATTCTGCGAGATTAGTTTTTTATATTCCATTTGGTAAATGTTAGCGTTGGATGTTATATCCCAGGGAGTGAGTAGTAGGTAGATTACTGGCGTTAGCTAATGCCTAATCTTCGGCTCACCTCATCCAGTTGCTTCAATTGTGATTGCTGTTGTCAAAATGCAATGTCAGTTATGCAAATACAATGTCTTACTTTATTCAGTCTCTTTATGCGCCCACCAGTTTCTTGTAAAACATTAACGGGTTATAGTCAGACATAGAGGTATCATGTGAGCGGGAGCAGTAACGTATCCAGTAATTATCGTAAATTTATATCATTGCTAGTTTACACAAAATAAGTAAATTAAATTAGAATATTTAGTTAAGTAACCTGTCAGTTTTGTCGCTCCTAGCGAGGAGTCACTGAAAATCAGCGTCATTTCATTATTTTATATTGATATGACAAATGCTGAGTGGCTATCTCTATTGGTCACAGTACTCTTATCAAGTTTGTTTGCTTATATATATTAATGTGTGATTGTAAATTTGATAATTGTTATTGTTCCCAATAAAAATCTTTCTTTCTTTCTTTCTTTTTTTCTTAATTGTTATACAAAACAAATTAATATATAATGAGTCGTTAAATAGCCCGCTTTTATTTACATAACATAATATGTACAAACGATAACACCTTTTTGTTATCATTAAGTAGAGCATCACATGATGTTTATATTATAAAAAAGTAAAACTATCAAAGCCCTGCGAGCCTAGCGTCTTTTCTTTGATATTTAATTAGTTGATTTTACATAGTGTAAGAGGCAAACAAGGAGGAGGCAGGTGACTACCGTCGCCTTTGTCGTCCGAAAAACTCTAGACTTTGCAGGCTCATTGCAAGTTTCTTCCTGAATACCAGATCGCATCGGTTTAGAACTTACTAGGGCGGCAGCGGGTTGCGATCAAATCGCTCAGTATTGGACTTTGGAACTACATATGTCCAAAAGTGAACATTCGCTGCTGTATTATCAACCCGAACATCTTCACTGAACACTCCTCGTTGTAAAGGTGGTAGAAGACGCAGAGCAAGCCATCACTCTGTAATGCTTCGACTGATGATGGCTCGAAAATCAAGCCTTTCGGAAATAATGCAGTCGTCAACGATTCGAGTTGCTCTACATTGCAGGCGCTCAGTTGAAGCGAGCTAATATTGCAGGTTTATATCCTACTAATATTATAAATTCGAAAGTTTGTATGTTTGTTTGTTTGTATGTTACTCCTTCACGCAAAAATTGCTGAATTGATTTTCATGAAATTTGGCACACACATGGAGGGTAACTTGGATTAACACACATAGTTTTTATCCATAAAAATATTCCTATGGGATGCCATGGGATGATTTTCTTTTTTCTAGAGGATCGAAGCTTACGCAGGTGAAATCGCGGGGTGCAGCAAGTAACACAGATTGCTATTCAATATTTTAAATGATAAATAGCCTATCAACAATATTAACGAGCAATCGTATTAAATTTAAACCCCAACTAACGCTACAGCGGCTATTGTGAAATTAAATTGATATAAAACGTGTTATTTGGAGTACGGAAATATTTGTAAATTGTAGTCATCAAATTAATATTAGTAATGTATGCAACCGACATGGCAAAGAAATTTTTTTCTCCATGAGATGCTGCTAATCAGCAACAACTCGTTTAGTCACGTGACGCCTAAGCGATCGCACGTGAACCGAAATTGTTACAAAAATGCTATATTGCGTTTTAAAAATATTGAGAAATAAATTTACTATAAAGAAAAGATAGCCGCAATACTAATCATCAAAATAAAGGTAAGTAAACACATTTTTAATTAAATACAACCAAAGTCTTCTTTTCTACATGATTTCTACATTTTGTTAGAAAACCATAGATTATGAAAAGTAAACCGTACAGATAGGACACGTAGGTACTATCTCATCAGTATAGACGACCACTCACTGCTACTGTGTCGATGTAGCGCGTCCGCCTCCGCGCTCGTCGACGGGCGCCATTGCGGGGCGCGAGGTTGCTGCAGTGAGGCGCGAGCTAGCTAGAGCTAGCGTTTATGTATCTATAGAATATAGAATAATTTGTACAACATTTATGTTAAAATTATTTTTTAATTGACACAACTTCCGTTGGCTTGACCAAATGACGCACACTGACTCGCTTTGTGTAGTCCCGCTAGGCTCCCGCCCCCGCCACTGCAGTGTGGACGCAAGGAGCGTTTTCGTATCTTTGATATTTCCACGCCCGCACCCGCACTTGCGCTACACTCTCAGTGCGAGCAACCACTTCGTCGTCGCCGCGTCTGTCGCGGCGGCTGTTGGGAGGTGCAAGAATATGATTTTCATTTGACATCGGGTGCCCTCTTAAATCATAAAATAATAATTACTATTCATTCAGTAAATATAATATAAAAGTACTGCCACCTTGTATCACAATAATAATTAATCTTTAATTATGTTTCGTGAGTTATTATACAATTTTAAGCTCAAGTTCGCAAATTATATTATAGCCGTAGGAAATAAGTACATTTGCTTTGAAGATCGTCATTATATAATAGCACAGACAGCCCGAACACATTCTTATAAATTAGTTTTGAGATGTCTCAAGGGTGTTGATGAGTGGGTACTCAAGTAAATGCTTGACTAGCGCACAAGAAAATTGGATTATTCAAATGTAGATTGAGCTGGTTCTTACGTGAAGTATTCACTACTAATTGATGATATTTCCGTTTGTTGAAATAAATTTATAAAATTCACGGGTTCGCCATTTTTTTTTGTTTTCATTCAACTAACAATATTTATTTCTAAAACTTTTTTCAACAAATTTCTTTAAGATGATCTCGTATTGTAATGATTACATAGTATAAAACAAAGTAGCTTTCCACCGTCTGTGTGTCTGTATGCATAGATCTTGAGAATAACGCAACAGATTTTGATAGGGTTTTTTAATAGATAGAGTGATTCAAGAAGATGTAAAATAATAAACATTAAGTAGCGGATGAAATCCGCGCGGGTGAAATTGCGGGCGGAAGCTAGTAATAAATAAAATATAGTTTCAAAAACACGTTGTAGTCTGAACGGGCGAAAATGGGTTTCGATACTTCCAGCTTACGTGATCCTGGCTTGAAAGAACGGCTTTGCTTTTACGTTTCTAATAGCTTGTGAAAATAGTGTTTTAATTTTATTCCGACTACCTGATCCAACAGACGTTGTTCTGTTGTAATTATTGAATTTTTTGCCATGCTAACATATTATACCGTTCATTTACAGAATCGTTATATTTTATACTTTTTTTATTATTATTTTAATCTGTGAAATATTTAATTTATTATAATACTTGTGTAGAGATGGTATTCACCTGGCTAAACAGATGACGAGGCCGGAACTTACAGACCGTATTTGCTTATGCATACTACACGGACGCGGTAAGTTGGGACCTGGCATAAATGCGAAGAATGCTCTCTAGCCCAGCACTTCCCCTGATGTCGCCCTAGTATGGCGACACCGTGGGGTGGTGCGGGGGTAGAGAGCGGGGAAAGGAATTTTTGACAGGTCCAAACTTACCGCGTCCTTGTTATATAGACAGATATGCGCCACGTACTTGATCATCATATTTATGATTACCATTTCTGTTAACACAAAGTTATTGCTACCATATCTTGAAACAATATTTTGCTAGGTAGGTATCCACATCATCATCATCATCATCGTCATCAGCCTATTGCAGTCCACTGTTGGACATAGGCCTCTCCCATAGCACGGCACTGGCCTCGATCTTCGGCTAACCTATTATGTAATTATACCTAGCTAGGTATCTTCCAGGTAAAATAATAATCCTTATTTATATAAATAAGGTAATATTGCTTTAGTATATTTACGCGAGTGCTTATTATATTTCTCTTAAAGATTCTGTCATATCTCGAAACTACGTCTACGCGTAACCTCCGCAATGAATGATTCTCTCAGAATCCTTTGGCCTTTCTATTTTTTTTAATAAATAGTTATAGGTATACCTATAGGTTTTTTTGATTTAAGAGACCAAAGGAGCAGTGGGATGTGATGCGGATGCTGTCGCTTTACGGTTGTATCAGGTGCCTGGCAATTCCGTTGTAATGAAGCATTCCACCATCTCTTACAATATATATAAATTCGTACATTGCGCTGATCATTCTATCTCTTTTGACAAGTAAATCTTGAAGAACGTAATAGAATCCTTCAAAGATCCAAGATAATCCTAATATACAGTTTGAGCCTTGATAGTAGATTCAAAATTAAATATTGGATTGGATTAAATATCTCAAATCAATAATCGAGTTTAAATGAAGCAGAGTTGTTTTTCTTCTACAAAGGTGAAAGTCTGGCATTGCCCTATCGTTTATATTGATCTTGTACCAACAAGTATACTTGTACAAACAGGAATAAGTTGCGTGAACTTATTCCTAATTATAATCTAATTAGCAAAGTTATGAACCACAAGCTGAAAATGTTACGGTCGAAGTTTTACCTATTTAATAAACATCAATTTTGAATAAAAATCTAATTAGAAATTGTTATTATATAATTTTATCACTGTCGTTCATTATTAATTTTTATTATTTATAGTATAAATATTATAAGAGAAATATTATCACGCGCTTATTCTTGCGCGATTGGATTAAAATAAACATGAACTAAAACTAAACTAATACTAAATGTGAGCTTAAATAACTTGCTTTTTCATAATACTAATTTTTTTTGGTATAGGGGGCAAACGAGCAGCCGTAGCCATTTTCATGACCACCGATATCCATAGATATCCACATAGAGGCAACACAAATGCGCTTCCCTTCTTTCTCTTCTAAACTCCATGGGCCACCGGCTATGCAAGCATGCACCTGTTACTAAACTAACATAATATAATATACAATTGCAAAATAACACATTTTTTGGTCAGCAGTGAGTACCACATTATAAATATTATGTTATACGAGCAGTGCCCTGCGATTTCATCCCCACATCTCACCTCCTTTTGATCGTAGCATAAATTATAGACAGGTAGATAGGTACATAACCTTTTCTCCGATAATAAATATTCATATTTTAAAGGACAAACGATATACAAACGAAACACGGTGGTAGCGATGGTAATAAACGGTGGTAGGTGACGACTGCCGGCCGGGAAGCTGGAAAGGGATGTTGTTATTTTCTGGTTGAATTTCAGGTCGTATCGA
Source organism: Calycopis cecrops (assembly GCA_001625245.1). Classification (NCBI taxonomy): domain Eukaryota; kingdom Metazoa; phylum Arthropoda; class Insecta; order Lepidoptera; family Lycaenidae; genus Calycopis; species Calycopis cecrops. The sequence goes on from LUGF01050281.1 coordinate 212,858, forward strand.
TTCAGAGATACCTAGGGTGGCAGTTTGTTCCTCAGTGATGATCGGATCGACACGGTAAGAAATTGCGACGAAATCGCACATCTGTGAGACTTTTACCGAGATGGTGAAAGATGGTATTTAGAATTCCGAGATGGTCAAAAGTGAACATCCGCTGCCGATATTATTGACCTCAATAATTTTTCAAAAGCCTCCTTGTTGTAGTAGTAATAGTAGTAATTCAGAGCGAGCCAACATCTCTCTGTAATGCCAAAGAATCTAACTTTTAGGAAACAATACGGTTTGATTCACTCTACGTTAAATCCGGTGAAATGTAGCGAGCTAATATCGCAGGTTTATATATAAAATCGATCGCTATTCGATATAGTAAATGTCAGTCTATCAACAATATTAACTGGAAATGGTATTAAACTTAAATCCCAAACAAACGCTATAACAGCTATTGGGGCGCTATATTGATATAAATCGACTAGTTATTTGGATTACGGATCGTGCTCCAATGTAGAATTGCCAGTAGACGAATGTTCTTACGATCTATGCGAGACATCTGATGCATCGCTTCTTTAACATATCACTTTTACTCAGCAGAAAGAAGACATCATGGTTGAAGATTCATTAGATTACAATCAATCGGATGAATAATTTTCAACAATATAATTTTCAATAACAAAATAATACAATTACAAAGTAAATACAATATTTTTAACTCAACAAGACATCAATAGATTTTAGAATAGACCCACCGGGGATACCACGTTAAAAAAACGCGCCAAGTACACTACCTCACGGGTGGCGCAGAAACGTGAACATAATAATAATATGAAGAACACAATATTTTCAACTGTTTGAATCGCTATATCTCCGAAATGGCGATTCTTAGTGAAAAAAGTGTAAAGATATTTTGTATAGAAAATCGCACAATGAATAATTTTGCCTTAACTATTTTTATGATCAAAGTTACCGTTTAGCCGAAAAATGCTTTTTTCAACATTTGGACTTGAATATTTTTTTTGCACACATCGGATCGATGGGGACTTTTCACAAACTGTTTGCATTAGTGTTCTGACCATTCGTGCCAAATTAATTTTTTTGCGAAATGCGAATGTAACCTTCAATGTCTATTTTGAATGGGCTATATAGTCGTTTAGGACACATGTCATCTATATATTCTATAGTCCTCTAAGAAATTCTAGGGCATCTTATCGAAATGAAGCTACTCAAGCAAAATTAGCTTGATGGTAATAATTTCGAAAAATGTATTTCTCTAACACAATTTTTCAAAGTTCACCTCCACCATACTCGATTTTTACCGAAGTGCCTGTTGCGCTACAGATTTGGGCACGTCAGTTCAGGTGGCCAATGAAACCCGAGGCGCAATATTGTGTTTCACCTGGAAGCCCCCCACACACTCATCGAATCCCGCTGAGGTTCGTTGGCGTAAGTAAATGCGTTTACATGTGAAAATAAAAAAACCGATTTAATAATCGTTACATGATTGAATAAAGTTTTCTGAAATATTGTCAGTGCAAGTACAAGTGTCAAAAAGAATGGGTCTAAAAATTGTAAAACGTGCCCTGTTTTTAGCAAGGGAGGGTCCCATAGAATAAAATGCGATGATCCGATTTGGTATAGCGATGGATAAAATAATTGCAATCCAGAAGAAGCGATTTCTATAATAGTTAAAGTAATAAAAAAAAGCACCCAGTATCTTTATTGGGTACATATTTATTTTACAATGCTAGTAGGCACAGAGATCTACTGCGTAGAGCAGGCATATTTAAATTAAGGCATAAATAAAATGTTTGATATGGATCGCATAAACATTTGTGTAGGAAAACATAAAAAACTTTCCATACACTTTATTATCTCCCGAAAGTAATTACAGTAGGTAGGTACTTATACGAGTACAAAGGCCGATAGTTCTTGCTGTACACAGTACTTTGTTTCAAGACAACCGCTCACAGCCCTGCTTTTTATATATTAGTTACAACCTCACATAAACTAATGTCGCCATATAAAGAACCTAGCACATGGTCACAAAAGTAAGTCTTATATTTGTCAAATTGCTATTTCTTTATTAAATTCCACAATACTATAAAATCTGAATATAATTGTACACTAAAATTCGTATGTAGGACACATCGAACTAATGCTCCTACATGTTTGTGTTCGGCCGCAGCCGAAGGCAGAAATCAGATTTTAATAGGTCTGAAATGTATTGCGGGTAGTTATAAAATAATATCTAGACTATTCCTAGTTTGAGTCACGTTCTTGGTGGCGTGCCAACTTGCTCAGCGAACCCTCATTACACCCAGGAACATATATTGCTTACTTCTTATTATAAAGCACACCTTTTCTTATTTTCGATTGAAAAGTTCGAGTCATATTTTATTGAAATGGTGTCCTATTTTCGTAATAAGTATTCTGGTATCTTACCGTGGATTTAGCATGGTTTATATTTTAAAATATTTTACATACACTTTCTGTTTTTTATTTAAATGAATAGTTTACTAAAAATAAAACATATTAAAAAATCCACCATCAAATAATCACCGTTTCTATATGTAATGTGGTTCGTTACTGTTCCATTTGCCTATAAGCCTATAAGTACGGAGTCGAGTGGTAAAAAATCCACCATCATATAATCACCGTTTCTGTAAGTAATGTAGTTCGTTACTTTTCCATTTGTTGTAAGTATGGAGTCGAGTGGTTTGGTAAGACATTTTTATTCATAATTTTGACTATAATTTACTAACAGTTTCGGAAAGAGAGGTCAGTAAAATACAGTTTAGCCTGGCCTTTGACAACAGTCTGATGTTGCCATAATTTTGTTAGGCTTCCTGTTGGCTTATTAAAATATGTGTGACAGTGAAGCAACGAGGTGAGAATTCGCCTAAGGTGCGGACCTTAAGCTACCGAGCCTCACGATATCGCTTGAGCTTTGGTGGGAGTTTTATGTCAATTTGGGTTACCTCTTCCAATATTTTATTCGTAAAATAATAATTACTAACAATGTATTAAATATATAAAAGTACTACCAACGTAACAAATATATCACAATCAATATTAAATATTAAGATTTGTACGAAGTTATATACACTAGTGAACATGCGAAGATCGAAATTCGATCGAAGTGAATCTAAATGTTCGAATTTTTTTGTAATTAAAAACTAAATATTATATGAGATGTTATGCATGTAACTAAGGTAAACAAATTTGTTTAGAATTTTCAACACTGCAAAGGACACATAGACACTTTATAAATAATTAAATATTTGTCAAATAGTAGTAGTGTGTGTAGTGTTTTATTTATTGATTTAATTTTATAAGTTTATTGAAAAATGTTAGCGTTCTGCATTTCTTGTAGGTACATATAAATTATAAGTGCGCCAAATTTCATATCCTTCTGTCCGCACAATTTTCTTAAAAATGTACCCAAAGTTTTTTTTCACGTTTTAATGTATAAATAGTTATATAAGCTCAAATTCTCCAACTATATTATAGGCGTAGGAAATATGTATACTCACTTTGAAGATCGTCATTATAAAATAGTAGTCAGCCCGTAGGTATATATTCTTATAAATTATTTGTTTCAATATATTGTCTAGATGATATTGATGTAAGAGGGCACTCGAGTAAATGCCAGATAAGCGTAGAAGAAAATTAGATTATTCAAATGTTGTTTGAGCTGGTTCATTTGTGAATTATACTAGTAATGATAATTGATGATATTTCTGTTAAATTGTTTAATGTTTTATATTAATTAAGAAAATTTTTAGTACAATGAAGAGGAAAAAGGAGGGTCTCAAGTCAAATGTCTACGAGTTACTGACACAAGCATCAAGCGCTTCAAGCTCTTGTTTTAAAAGCTTGTTCTAAAGCCTAGCCTAGTAATTTGGTAGTTTCTCAAGGTGTGATATCTTCGCTAAATTCTTTTACACTAATTATAAGTAATAGACTTTTCTATGATACTATTTTGAATAGTTATATTTACGATTAATTCCGATACGCCTTTTGTCATTGTCCTCACTCGTCATCTTCTCAAGCACATTCAGCCGTCTAACTCTATGTACGTACTCTCACTGTATTCGACATGGGATTTGTTATAAATGAATGAGAAAAAAAATGAGTTGTTTCAAAGTCATAAATATAGGGGCTATAAAACGTAAAAATAGACCTGTTAATGCCTGAAAATATCCTAACCTATTAATACTATAAAATTGAATATTTCTTATTCGTGCACGCACAAATTCAACAACATGAAAATACTTAAATTACAGAAATAAATAAATTGTTCCCTTGAAATACACTTTAAATGGTGAAATTATGAGACGGATAATAAAATATTAAAAAAAATACAAAATCGATAAAGGTGCGAATAAAAAAACGCATCTCTTTTAATAACTCAACTAATGTAATAGTCCTCAGTTATTAAACAAAAATCAAATGGAACGTAAAAATCTTTTTTCATAAAAATATTCATTTTTATGACAATTTTATTCAAAATTACACTATATTTGGAAGTAAATAAAGCCGTAAATTGCTCGACGAATTCAGCTGCTCCATCATAAAAACCTCGCATTTAAACGCATAGCATATTTCATTGCGATCTGTTAAATTTTCAGTGTATACCGCATATTGTAGGATCAATTCACTTGCGTAAATTGGTCCCCATTCAAGCGTTTATATAATGTTATTCATAATAATTATCAGCAATTGAAATAGTTTTTTTTAATTACGTTAAAAACTTATTTTGACGAGTGAACCTACACCTACGTCGCGTAGGTATAAGTGAATTGCTCGTATTTGATGATGAGCACAATCGGTGATGCTAGATAGAATCATTTTGTCTCGGAACACAAACTTAACAGTATTCTAAAGGTTTCTTGGTTTAAAATAAAATATATTTATGATCATCAACTTTTGATGAACGTCAAGCTGAAGAACAAGGCTATGCACCTTTGTCTACTCCTGTCACATCGCGCTTACCGCACGCATAATGTATGACGCCTACTTCAAGAATAATATATAAATAACTCCAAATCAGAGTTCAATAACTCAATAATTACTCCAAGGAAAATAATGTCTAATACATATGATTTTTATTTTTAGCGTGTTGGTATTTATGAAGTTTCTTTTTTATTGTTAAAATTTAATTTATGCTATAACTTCTTGGAAAACACCTTACACTATTTTGGCTCTATTTTAGGTGTATAAATTTCAAAACCAATTAAATACAAGTATTACATATCCCGATATATTATATTACTATTAGCGAGCAAATTTCGAAAAACACTTGCGAATTTTGTTTGTAGCGCTGAGATAAATATTTACTATCTCTATTAGGGAAATCACGTGACGCTTCCCACGCTCCTCGACATTACATTTTATATATGCGGGGCTGCAGAATACAAACGTAATGGCAGCTTTAGGGTAATGTGTTATGTTATTTACAACGATTATTTCTAATAATGTCGTGCGTTTAGGGGAAAACATATTTTCTATCGCTAGTTCAACGGCGGAGTTGTGAGGTAGTCAGGTCGTTTATAACTCCTATCTCCTTACTGTCACGACCTTTTGTTACCGTTGAGAGAAAATAATGTCTACCACACCAATGATATGGTCTGGTCACATCCGTTACAGGAAGGACAACCCAACAAGCGAAAGATTCTGGAAAGGCGACCACATCTAGGCAAGCGTAGTATAGGAACACAGCACAGCACAGCATGAAGCTAGGTGGAATGACAACATTCGCAAAATCGCTAGACCTGTCTGGAAAAGGATGGCTGAGGACGGAGCTCAGTGGCGTGCACTTGAGGAAGCATGGACATAATATCCAGAAGTAGATAAAAACAGGCTGATAATGATTATATTAAGAAGATGATTCGTGCCGGTGGTAAGTTATTATAGACATCTATATATTGTCGCCAACCAGGGTTATGCAGGCTAGGCTAAGAGGAGCAATACACCACGAATCATCTCCTTTATTCTGATATTGGTTTTAAATAGACCTTAGCGTCTATTTAAAACTGAGAGTATCATAAAACACACTTAACACTAACGTCCGTGAGGAACTTACATGACTTCTACTCGCGCTGGCCTTATCTAGCTGCATCGCGGCAATGTAAATATCTTTTAATTTACGTTTCAAAACACTATCCATTTTATTATTATATTATAGTGTAAGGGGAAATTAGCTGGTGGAGTCTTTGGTGACTACTGTTACCCACAAACATCCACAAAATAATTATTTCTAGCTCCCGCCGCAGCTTCGCCCGCGTGGATTTCGGACTTCAAAACTGGAGTTACACACATACACTAGCTTCCGCCCGCGGCTGCGCCCGCGTGAATTTCGGACTTCAAAAATCCCTATATTTTTTAACTTATTATGTTATTCTGATATGAAAGCTAAGTAAGAGGTAGTGCCACACTGCATGCTTGCATGCAGTCGAATTGGGCCGGCACGACCGGGGAGGTACCTCTCGCTTACACGAGACCGGCGTAAAGTGACAGCTGTGCTGTCGCGTTTCATGCGGTGTGTAAGTAGCCGGTGGCCCATGGAGGTGGGAGGAGAAAGGAGGGCAGCGCATCTGTATAGCCCCTATGTGGATGTTTGTGGGCGTCGGTAGTCATAAAAATGGCTCCTACTGCTCGTTTGCCCTCCTATACCATAAAAAAAAAAGCTGTATTACTGTAAAGTTTCATGGACATCCGTTCAGTAGTTTTTGTGTGAAAGAGTAACAAACATTCTTGCAAACTTTCGCCTTTATAATATTAGCAGGATTTCTTCATACACATATTACACATTTATTCATACACACATACCTTCCTCTTAAATCACTCTATCTATCAAAAAATCTCCCATCAAAATCTGTTCCGTAAGTTTAAAGATTTAAACATGCAGACACACAGACGGCGGAAAGCGACTTTGTTTTATACTGTAGTGATGCAGGCGTGCTGCCTCCTTCCCTCTTCCACTCTACTCACAACACAACAAACAAGGTGTAGTTGGAGGTGCCTCCACTATTGCGCGGGCCAGTTAGGTAATATAATTTAAAGTAAAGTATGATATTAAAAAGAGTATACAAAATAATATGTAAAATGTAATATAAATACAGTTTCTATTATACCTTTTACAATTTTAAATTAGGAATTTGCTTTTAAATTATATTGTAATCAGTAGTTCGAAATAATACATCGTAATATTTTCCTTCTAATTAAATTCTACCAAAATATTCATTGTTCATTAGTCATGTTATTTACACAGTATCTAATTGGATTCAATTGTAATTAAACAAACAGTATTTGTTTTACCTACACGCACTATGAAATAATAAATTAATTAATTTGAAAGTATGAAAACGTAATCTCCTTTTTATAAGTTTAAAGCTATTAATGTGATTAAGTAGCGTATTATAATAATTGTACTCATACACAATCATTATAAGTACGAGTAAGTAATACACCAAAGTAATATTTTATTAATCGTATATAATATGTAAGATATGTAAGCAAAGAATGGTATAATACGGTATAAAACAGGTTTTTATCAGACTATTTAGAAAAATAAATACAAAAGTGTCACAGTGCCACGCTGCATTGCAGCCTAATGCGACCGGCATCAGGGAGATACCTCTCGCTTACACGATATCGGCGTAAAGTGAAGGCTATGTTGTAGTCCTGCGAAGTCTGTCGTTTAAAAATAAACTGTCCCTGTCTCAATAAAGATAAAAATGTAAAATCAAATTAAAAACAAATTTGCACTGAACGTGCACGGCATTTTCACCAAAGCGCAAAATATCTTGTCTAAAGTGGGTGATCTACAAGCGAACCGGTGACTGAGAGACTTATAAGAACGTTGGATTTACCTACTCATGGTCCGTTCGGTAGCGCTGTTCAATTGTTCATATCCCCTGGTGGCAATACAGCCGTGTCTACTTCTAGCGTCGATATATATGGGCCATGTCGTGCACGCACTTAAAAAAATTTGAACTTTTTTGTAAGACTTAGTGCCACGCTGCATGCAGCCCAATCAGGCTGGTATGGCTCACTTATACGATACCGGTGTAAAAAAATACGGATAAATATTATCTGTGTTGTGACTTACGCAAGAATTTAAAAACTCCAGAGTTGCTACTCTATCGATCAGTGCGGTAAGCGAAATTGTCTGTTGCGTGAACAACAGACAATTTCGCTAAAACATTTTATCTCACAAAGATATTTCATTTTACAAAATTGACTCTTAACACAATTACTTTTCACGCCGGATTTGGAACACGGGTAACGCAAATAAAAACAAATTTAAAACAAATTGAAGTGATCGCTCAACTGAAATGCTATACAACTACTCAACGTTTTTTTATAGAAAATGACTTTATATTAATTTACTGTTTTATCTATATTACTTTTCCTAACTGTAATTTCCTATCCCATTTTCTTTCGTCGAGTGTGCTTGTGTAGCTAAATAAGAATTCAGCTACAATGCTATAATAAATTTTGTATAAGGCAGTAGAATAACAATTATAGCTTTTTGATGACAAGGAATGCCTACAGATCTCTGCATAATTGTTAGGAATAATTTTGCTCACCCATTCTCTTCCCATTCAATATGCTACCAAAACTCACAAATCATACGAAACGGGATAGCCAGATCATATTGGTGTGATTCAGCTATAATACAGAATGACACTACATTTTATAACTATCCTAAATGAGAGACGGTGGTAAGAAAAAATACTAATAAAAAATCCTTTATACAAGCAATATTTGGCGTCAGGATGTCTTCAGCGACCGACACAGGATTACACCCTTTCTTCGGCGGTAATGAAAGGAGGCACTTTAGCATGAAAGGACTACGTTTCTAAGCTCACAAAGGGCCTAGGTTGTTCCGCGTAGATAGAATTTTCTAGAGCATGGTTAAGAAACTTTTGTAGACTTTTCAATCTTAGCAAGGAGCACTGACTTTAATCTCGTACTTACTTACTCGGATTTACTTGTAAAAGTAAAGATTTCATTTTTATATAGTAAAATTAGCTTTTAAACATATTTTTTTATAATATAATCAAATGGATTTTAATAAATAAAGTTTTTGTGTACAATGAGATTTATTATTTATGAGACGTTTTACGACAAAGTTTTAACTATAAGGAGAGATTGGCTCTCCGGCCTCCTGTATTACATATTTTATTTTCACAAATTTCTGTTTAGATACTTCTCGAAATATCCTTATCTACTTTTTAATTGTGTTACTTCAAACGTAATCCTAATAATATTATAAATGCGAAAGTTTGTATGTTTGTTTGTTTGTTTGTTACTCCTTCACGCAAAAACTGCTGAACCGATTTTTATGAAATTTGGCACACACATAGAGGGTAACTTGGATTAACACATAGTTTATTTCCCTAAAAAATGTTCCTATGGGATGCCATGGGATGATTTTTTATTTTTCACGGGATCGAAATTTACGCGGGTGAAACCGCGGAGCGCAGCTAGTGTTTCATGACTTAATAAACATCATTAGAGACAGACATTATCACTGATGAACATAGGCTACTTTTTACCGCGGGAAAATGCTTCATTCCTTTGGGAAAACTTTTAAACGGCTGAACATAATAATATTTCCCTCCTAACGCAATCGGATAAAAATTAAAGGAGCAGCTAAATGATATGTTTAAATATGGTCTCATCTTACACTAAAGCGTTATATGCACATTTTAATACCTACTTTCGGCAAGTTACAAAAGAACTTCGTAGCAGGACATATAGAAATGAAGGTAGGTTACGGTATATACCTACACGGTATATACACACATACAAAGGCTAATCCTACCTTCCTACCGCCGCAACATTTGTTACAAAACAGTAAAAACTAGCAACTCCAGTCCATGTCAATGATATCTTCATCTTATATTGAGTTGGGACTGTTCCGTGCACCTTAAATGTCCTTTTTATTACGAGGGGAAGTTGTCATAAAGATATCCAACGTCTACGAAGCTCGTGTTCGTAAAGTTTTAGATTTCTTATAATAAAGTTAGTTTAGAAATAACAAAAATACTTCAGATTTAATAAAATAAACATACTGTGTTATAACAACAGGCAAAAACCATAAATGTTAAAAATAAAGTAAACTCAAAATAGATTCATTATCATTATGTCTCCTTTGCGTGCCCTTTTTCCTATATATATATTTTGTATATGTAAGTAATGGAGCACAATAAATGTAAGTGAAGACAACGCGTTAAAGCGTTAAAGAAAGAAAGAAAGAAAAGTTTTTATTCAAAATAGAATTACAAGAATTACTTTTTGAACGTCAACAATTAAATCTACCACCGGTTCAACCCTAGCCCTGTCCTGAGAAGAACCGGCGAAACAAACTCAGCGGGCCTCATGTTTTGATCGTTGTTAGGCTGGTCTTATGTTCGACCGATTATTGCTTTATACTATTTTGCACCTTATATTTTATATCTCATAAATTGTTTCTTAAGGGGTAAGCTCCAAAATGCAAACATAACTAGTCATTAAAAAAGAAAAGATCAGCTGACCACGCGATGCTGTGGCAGTGAATATTACGGTCATTTATCGAAATAAAGTTAAGTAGTTTGCATCTATTACTCATGTATACCAAATTTTACGAAATTGGTTTAGTGATTTCGGTGTCAATCGCGGAAAAACGTCGTAACATGAGAATTTATATACGCATAAAGGTATATATACACGATTGAATTAAATATACACAAACCTAAAGCTTAATGTGTTTTTAGATTGTAAAATATCAGAATAGAAGTATATTATATTTTACAATAAACAAACAAATAATGAAATAATATTGTCATAAAGAATTCAATAAATGTCCCACAAACTGATATGCTTCCATTTATCGAAATATAATGTCAACAGTTTTGTGTATTGAAAATGTGTTTGGCTAAAATGTGTGTAACATAAACATTATTTTAGTCCAGTATAATGTGGATGTATTGAGTAAAACGTGTAAGAATAGAGTAGAGTAAAAGCGTAGATCTATATTTATTTATATCCTAATATACCTATCATAACCTATCATTCATACAATCTTTCGCATTTATAATATTAAAAAGATTAAAAAAAAGAAAATGGGTAATTCGCTAATTACCCATTTCACCTCTTTTAGACTAGTTTGAAAAAAAAATATATATCTATTTATACTGTGTTATATCGTTACTGACACTTTATTCAATTAGTAAAATTTTGAGCGAAAGGCGCCATTGCGGAACATCATGTCAGTGCTGTATATTTATCGTCAGGTAAATGTAGAAAAAATTTCAGCTGAGCCGAGGCATTTCTGTGTTTTGTGGATAACCTGCGTTTGTTTAATGACTGATCTTTATTTTTTAATATCTGTCCACGACAATTTAAGCTGTATAATAGTGGGTCATGTCAATGTCATCATTATCTTGTCCTCTGTGAATGAAATAGAGTTCACTAAGCTATTTTTTCTTAGACATTTCAAAAGCAAATTATTATTATTTAACTTCTTTCGAGCTGCACCAAAGACGAGGGTGGTAACGTCGCATGGGATTAAACGTACAGTTGGGGCCCTGATGTCCTAATATACATTTATGCAAATAAAAGTTATGTAGAATGGTAAGTTCTACATAGCATATTGCATAAATGTTTAAAAATATGTAAATGTTTTAAAAAACGCCGTATCATAGATGTCGAAATCGATATTAAGTCCATGAAACATATTACCACGATGTGAATAATTTCGAGTGCAGCAATGGTACTATCTCTTTCAAAACTGGTATTCAGGCTAATGATATTAAACGCACCATTTTTCTGCAATAAATCAACGCCACACTCTTTTAAATGAGACTTCGAAACTTTTCTTTGCAAGGTGTCAGAATAAAAAAGTCACATATTATAACATTTTAATTTTTATTCTAAAACATTAATATTTTTCATTTCACAACTTCATAAGTTACAGAGAAAGTGTAACATTATTTATGTTGTTTAATATTGTTATTGCTGCTTTATTCAAATGAAAAAAAATCGAATAAAAGCCGCCATTGCGGAACGTCATGTTACTGTCAGTGCTGTCTATTTACCGTCAGGTAAATGTAGAAAACATTTCATCTGAGACGAGGCACTTCTGTGTTATGTGAATAATGTGTTTGTTTTATGATTGACTTTTGTTTTTGTTATCCTTCCAAGACAATTTAAGCTATAAAGTAGGGTCAATGTTATCATCATCATGTCTCCTGTGTGTGGCAGAGATCTACCAGAGACTGTCGTTTATTATATACAAGCTATGTTAGCGTCCGTTTCTTAGTTCCTTAATATTGCACTTACGTATTTCGAGCAGCAGGAAAGGGACAAAGAGAATGAGGGCGGTAGCATCTCATTTTATAGCATGAAGGGACAAAAGTACAAAGTTGATGGCTTTTAGTAACCAACCTCGCCCACAAACATCAACATAGTCAAAGGTTACTTAGATTTTTCACTATTTGAAAAAAACGTGATACCAGTTCCGTCACTTTACACCGATATTAAATGAGAGACAGTTATCAACATTATCGTTTCTTTCGAATTCGAGTGTCAATGCAGAAATGACTGTCCCATATATTTTACAAAACTACTGTTAATGATGTTATAGGTAAAGCCAGCTAGATTTATACAGGGTTAAATGTAATTAACGCAAGACTTCTTGCAGGCAGCATGTCTACATCAATACCAACAATATTTGTTCTACGACTTTTGAAAATTAATAGTTTTTAAAATCTTAATATTCCCATACAAAATTAATATATTGCCTCTGAACTATCATTTAGTCTGCGTGCGGCTAAGAAAATAGCGCGGGAAACGCGCGCGGCAAGATAGGGGCTCCCGCGCGTCATTCTTACAAGATACAGAGTAATAAATAACAGAGAGGGCAAACATTTT
>LUGF01050281.1:225806-237333 GCA_001625245.1 Calycopis cecrops
ACAGAGAAAGTGTAACAAGAAATTCGTGCCTTCGGACCACAACATTAAGAAGCTTATTTGAGACACAACTTTAACGTTGAAAATTTCAAAGCTTAAAAGCTCGATCAGTCTTAATCACACTTTTAATGGAGTTCCAAAATATCGGTTGACCTGATTTCATGATATAAATTGGCCCCTTTGTTTATAAATCAATGGTTTATTACAGAGTGTCTAGAGCCAGTGGGTCTTTGTACTTTAAGCCGGAAATTTAATTAAGTGCATTAATAGATCGTATTTACAACGAGGTAAACGGTAGGGGATCAATCGAGACCAGGGTCGTGTTGACCCTGGCCGAAAGCCTTAAAAATATCTAATGTAATTTTAGTGGTTCTTGTGGTGTCTTGTGTTGTGACATTTTATCGTCATCAATGGGCATAAACCTGTATTAATGAACACCAAGACGATAAGGCCTACCTCTAGCTATTTGTATATAAAATATTCTTCACTCATAGCCTTAGTGAATCTCGCGTAATGTCAACGTGAAAGGATGCGGTAACGTACTCGCGACAGTAGGTATATCGTTTAAATTTTAACGATACAAGTCTCGCTTAAGATACCAGGTTTGTACACCAAAAACTATTTATAGGGCGAGACTTAACTGCAGCAACTGCTTACTCGTGTTGAGTCTTCTTGAAGGATAAGTTGATTAGTTAAAATAAATTTTTAAATCAATAAATGCCTTATTTCATTGTACATATGAAACTTGTATAGTTCAGACCACACAAACAAAATTTTGAAATTCTTAAAATAAATAAAAATAATTATGGTGTTCTGTGGGCCGCTAGATATGTTTATTGTTTAGTCCCAAGTTAGTACTGTAAGCACACTGCTTTAATCGGTAACTATAAAATTCAAGTACCTATCTCGTCAAAACTATTTCATCCTCTACCTACTTCATTTGAGACGATTTTTTTGCAGTTAGCTCCAGGCCCAGACCCGGTGTGTTAGTTTTAGTCTTAGAGCTTGCTGCTACGTTTCCAGAGCCATTCTGGCTTTCACGGAAGAACGCAACTTACAGCTATTTCTATGGATACACTTCTTTTTCTATGATATAAGGGGAAAGGTAATAGTCGATGTATTTTAATAACAAAATTTTGTGTGTATGTGAATTTTTCGTTACGTTTTCACGGTAAAACTTTGCAACCGATCATTATGAAACTTTTTTATTTATACTTTTTTGTTATGTACATATATTCCTAGAGGTATTAAAAATGAGATATGATATTTTTATTAACAAAAAAAAAATAAGAAGAGGCAAAAAAAATATTGTGCTATTTTAATAACAAAATTTTGTGTGTATGTGAATTTTTCGTTACGTTTTCACGGTAAAACTTTGCAACCGATCATTATGAAACTTTTTTATTTATACTTTTTTGTTATGTACATATATTCCTAGAGGTATTAGAAATGAGATATGATATTTTTATTAACAAAAAAAAATAAGAAGAGGCAAAAAAAATATTGTGCACATATTGGAATTATTCTATTGCAGTTCTATTTCAATGTAATGTTCTTTGATATTTATTGAAAGATTTCAAAGCGCCTGAAGTCTCAGGAAAAAGCTAGTAAAGACATATTACCATTACATATTGTTAATAATATGTTTTTGCGTTCAACTTAGTATAATATTATTTTATTAATCGTCGTATTAAATTATGCATGAATGTAGTTGTAACATTTCATTGATTAGTCAGGCAGTCAGTCACACGCCATTACTTCCATATGTCCGCACTAAGGATGCATGCTTACTGTAGACAGAGGAAAACTAAGGCTTACACTCATGTTGACAGCGACATTTTATTTCATAGCTAAAACCTCTCTCACACTTTATTGTTACGGACGCGGTCGTCGAGTCTTTCGCCACATGTGTTTCACAACGAACCTATCTCAAACGCATTAATTCTATTTTCATGCCTTTTCTGACATATCCAGCTCTGTCACTTTCATACAATAGCGTAGACATTTGCACATAATTAAGGTGTAAACACTGGCTTACATCTGTACTTTTAAGGATTTTCGAACATAGGACAGCTCCTTACGTTAAAATCCGTCAAAGCGTTGCAAACTAACATCTGCAGAAACCTACATTTGTAGATTCATATTTGTACATACGCTCAAAAACCACCACGTGCGTTTATTTTACCCATTATTAAAAATAAATTACCATAATATCACTATGGTAAATTTTTCACATTTGCCTGATGATTTAGTTTTCAATAATAATTTTCGATAATAATTAATTGCTGCCAATAACATCATACTAAACATAACATATTATATTATCATTCGCTTCAACGGCAATAAACATTCGCTAATAATTACCTTGTGATTTGTTCATCACCTCCATCCACAGCACTGTTGAATAAACTAAAAAAATAAAGAATATAATATTGGACTTTGGATACATACATACATTTTGGATATTTCCTAGGAATTGCAAGAATCTCCCTCATATCGAATTAAATTAAAAAGTAAAAAAGCATCAACATAGGATCTTATAAGTTATTGGAAATAAAAAATAAGTACGATTGTAGCGTTTAATGTGGCATAGGAGTGCTTCAGGTCGATTTCCGTCATAAAAAGGAGCCTATGGCAGTCTTCAGTCCTTCAACTATCTTCATCTTAAATATCACATCAATCCGTTAATTAGATTTGATATGATAGAAGGAACAAACAAAAAACACACTTTCGTATTTATAATATTACTATCTGTACTCTGCGTGCTTTGCTTCGCCACCAACAGATACGTCAGCATGAAAGATCATAGCAGTATATAAAATTCATTGGAATGACAGTGGCACCATCTGTCGAAAATTGCTCGTACCAACTTAGAGACATTTGTAGGCGCATTCAGAACAATTTTACTAAAGATCTCAAAGGCACTGTGCACAACGATGCTAACCTTTAAGTACCGACGATCTAATTTGGTTACATAAATAGTGACGTGAGGTATGCCAGACTACCTTAGCTTTACTTACAAAATCTTTTATTTTTCTTGACATTCTTTTACAAAAAATGTTTCTAAGTATTTATGATATATCTAGATAAGGTATCAGTAAAAAAATATACAAATTTATTACCATTTATTACAAAACACTAACATTAATTGTTCTGAACCACATGTAATGTGTAATACCGGTGTGGGCCGCTTGAGGCCGCGTCGGTCGCTGCCGCGCGGTTGCTATGGTGATTTTGGTGTTAGCGGCCATGTTTTATTGTTACATCGCTTGATTGATCGCTCGCGTCTTTGAATTGCAGACGCCTAATATCTCATTCAGATTTGAGTTGTGTTCACTACTATAATTTACGTGTTGTTTTCCCTGTTAATATTATCGGGAGTGTAAATTAATTGTCTAACTAACTGAACTTTGAGTGATTTGTGTTTGATTATAAGTTGAATAAAAGACTATTAAGAACCCGTTTGACGAAGCTTGCTGCAGATGCATCTGTCGGCCGATTGCTGCTTCACGGAAGGCTAAGTATATCTCATTACACGCTTGAAATTTATGGCCATAGGTTTTATAGGTTAATGTGATATATATTAAGCCGGACCCCGGAGACACCAGGTAATTGCACCTATTTAAATCTAATTTAGCTCTGCGTAATCGCAGACAAAGTTCATTCTGACTTGTGCCCTGAGTATACCACCTTCCACTGCGCAATAAACCCAGGGCCAGAACTGAACATTAATAAAATTATATCAAATTCTTTGGAAAAAAGTTGAACTTTTATCTTAATTATTAACATAATATTAATTAAACAATTTTAACGCTTGTTAATATTCAAGTCATAAGTCATATACATATTAAGTCATATTTTTTTCATAAAGAATAATGACTATATAAAAATTAAAAAAAAACATAGAGAGATAAACGGTTTTCTTAAAAAAATGCATGGGCTAATTTTGTGCAATTTTAGGAACTAAAACTAGCAAAAACTGATACTAGTTAATTTATTTTTTTAGCAATAGGAAGACTTAATTTTAATTATGGCTCCCCGTTTTGTAATGATTGATGATTTAATGATTATTTTTATAATAGTCTGAAGTACAAAAGAAAAACTTTGAATAAAAAAAAATCTAATCTAAAAAATCACATAAGTAGGTACCGATGAGTGGTCTCACAGACCACTCACAAAATCTATAAATGTCAAATCTTATTGGAATCGCACACGACACTGAGAGTCACTGCCATTCTCCAAGAACTTTGCTGAGCGTCTTCCTAAGGGATACAGAGAAGCGCCGGACTAGACTCTTCGAATCCTCAGGGTGTCTGTGAGACCACTCGTTGGTATTTAAAGGCTAGAAAGGATATACATATAGACAAACATTCATTTTAACCTCCAGGAAACAATCGAAATACCCATATAAAATTTTATCTTAATTGGCTCAGCTATTTAGAGGTTTACCCGTTTTTCCATGGGAATTAAGCATTTTCCCGTAGTAAAAAAAACGTATGTTAATCTACGACAATGTAGCATTCAAATGGTGAAAGAATATTTGAAATCGGTCCAGTACTTTCTGAGCCTATTCGTTACATACAAACACACACGCAATCAAATCTTTCCTCTTTATATAAGTATAGATTCATGATCATTATTATTTAATATTAATATGGATATCACATTCCAATACACTTATATTTTATAATATTCAATATCGATCTATCATGGAAACTTCATATATTAAAATAACATCGTTCCTCTGAAATATTACGTAAATCCAAAACATTGCAGCATAATGCACGTACGTCTTCTCGAGTCTCGATTCATAATCCTATAGCGGGTAACGAGAAGCGATGACCCTAGAGGAGAATTTAATATCGTCCGGACAATTTCCTCTCATCCACAACAATAGCATACAATCGACTGCACTGACAACGATATCTATTACATCTTAACCCTTGATTTGTATGGTGAAATAAACTAACTTAAAATGTAGGGTGGAGACCCAGGGACTCCATTTTGGAAATTGAGAAAAAAAAACACTTTTTGTTACAAAAGTTTATTTTGCATTTGGCAAGCTTTTATGGTTGATAGACTATCATTTTAAAATATAAAAATAAGGAATACTAATTAACATTACGCTTAGACTTACATTTTACGTTCAGTCTTAAAAATCACATGAAAATGACATAGTCATTTTGTACCGCTTATAGTATAACAAAAAAAAATAACAACTTATTTTTAACTTCTAAATTAGGTTAACATAACAGTCTTCTTGACAAAATGTATAAAACTAGTAAGAAAAAAAAGTCTATAAAGAAACGTGCAATGGTTTAGTCATTAGCACGTGTAGTGCATTGCTTGCAAACCTTTTTGGAACAAGCCAAACATATTGGTTTGCCACAAGAACACAGATTCGCATCAGATGAAGCGCTTTCTTCAGAATCCGTATTATGTTCTGAAGGTATATAATCTGCATCCTCATCATCCGAAAACACATCATTTGGGACGCCTGATGAAAAATCATCATCTCTCACTTCATCTCCTACATCATCTTCAAGATTTTCGAGCCAGTCACTTATGAGTTATGACTGAGGCGGCATTTTCGTCTAAAGTACTTATTTGGCGACTATCAGAAGCCATATTGATAATCTAAAACAATGAATATAACGGTAATATGCGAATTAACATAATATAACAAAAATACTTTTGATAACATAAAGTGTATGGTGGAGTCCACGGGACTCCGCAACCGTCAATTACTCACCTTTCTGCGATGCACCCGCACACTACCTCTCGCCCCCGCGTCGGCCGCGATGCTGTCGGAAGCTACTTGAGCGCACAGTATTATATCCGCGTATTTATAAAAAATATGAACAGAAATAGTTTCGCGTGGAGTCCCTGGGACCTACCATACAAATTAAGGGTTAAGATTACCTGATATGGCTTATGATTGTATGCTATTGATATGATAAAGGATCTATTACGCGGTCCGATCTACCGCTTTGAATCAAATGATTAAGGACATTATTGAAAAATAAAGGAGAGAGATTAAGTTTAATTTTTAAAGTAGCAAATATGTGCATGTGTTTCTGAGCATGTTCTGAACTGAGAGCTGTTTTGTTTTAGCCTATCATGTGGACGTATAAATATGTATTTATTCATTAATTATTTTAATCTGATTGAATATTATTCTTTTGTAAGTGTGTATGTCACTTAACTCTCCCTAAGCGACTGGGCAGATTTTGACCAAATATTTTAATGTGTGTTGAAGGGGATTTGATAATGGTTTAGATTCAGTAGTCAGTCGGGCAGCTAATATATTTATGAAACACTAGATGTGGGTACACATCTACTAGCAGTAGTACTAGCGTCACAAAAAATCTTCAATCAATCGCAACAATTTTGCCAAAGATCTATTATATGATCAAATGCATAGTTTACGATTCTTTAAAAGACATAATATATACAAACATATACGATTCACCTACTTCTCCATTACTTCAACAAGTACTCGTATCACTGTAATTAGAATTATTCTTAACATGCGTTTTTCGAAAAGCTGATTTTGTCACAATAGGCACTATTTTAAATGACCTCCTTGACTCGAAGCAAACTATCAGGCGAATAAATATTAAGCTCCATTGATATTGGAAATAGATAGCCTTACGGGCGAGTGTAAACGATATTTATAACAAAATATGGTCATATAGGTATTGAATTCTGTACGAACAAAAGATCATACAGTTTTTTGTCCGGCTTTGGAGCGAAAAAATAATGAACCGGTTTAAGCAAAACTTATACTATAAAGTGCCCTTTATGTTCCTAGTTTTTTATGTATGCAAGTAGGTAGTATTGATTTGTTACAGACTAGGTGGAAAATGGTAAAGCAAGCAGTAGGAGCTCAAGATTGGATGCTTATAACGAGTGACCTGACGTGTTCTATGTCAAACACAAGGCTCTCGTTATAACGAGATCCCAATCTGGAGCGACGGACAGATTCTAGAGTAATTTTCGTATACAATATTTATTATTTATACAAAACGAATCCGGATGAACGCTGGTTTTATAAATATGATAATTTCGGATTTGAAATAATACTATCTGTTGTTAGGAGAAAAAGAACTCGAGTTGAGGGACGGTTGGACAGATCGGTATCTGTTCCGCATTAATATATTTGTTTTTGTTTACCTTGTAGTATCTTGTTCCACTGTAAAGGTGTAGTCTCAGCTAGACGTGTTCTGCTAACCAGTTTCTAAGGCGAAAGTCGAAAATAATACTATTGAACCCCTTTTCGCGACGGGTCGATTAATAAATATTGTTGATTATTACAATTAATCTGGTTGATAGTCGAAGTAGTTCCGAACTACGTTCATTTTGATGTTCATTGCTAGTGGTCTTTAGTTCATATCTTAGAAACTTTGGGGTAACAATCGAGTTAATCCACATATAACATACTTGAAACGATGAAAAAGTGAGCTGAAATTTGACTGTCTAAAATTAATTGAATCCTACTAATATTATAAATGCGAAAGTTTGTATATTTGTTTGTCTGTTTTTCACGCAAAAACTGGTGAACCTATTTTCATGAAATTTGGTACAAGTAGAGAGTAACTAGGATTAACACATAGGATAATTTATATCCCGATTATATATTTATATCACTGGATCGAAATTTACGCGGGACGCAGCTAGTATATATTTTATAGAAAGATTGAGTAAACTGTATAGAGCTACTTAATTCCACGAATATCTGAACTAAATATAAAAATTGGTGTTGAAGGCTAAGGCGGGAAAATGGAAGGCACAAGATCTTCAAACAGTTGATATTAATTGTTCAACTGTTCATTTGTTAGCCAAATGAGCAACGCCGCTCCACAATATGTTTAAAACTGTTAAAATTTTCAGTAGAGAAAATAAAAATGTTCATTGATACACACACTCGCAAAACAAAAAAAAATCTTCTGATGTAGTTGCCCCCATGCGCGCCATTTTCGAGAATTAGTAGGTAATTTTAACAAATTAGATTATTTTTTGACGGTCATACACAATAAGAAGGCAATGGAAATATACGACCGCTTCGAAAACAATTTACAACGCGCTGCATGTGGGCCCTCATTAGTTCAATTCAGAGAGGGGAGAGCAACATAATATAGTGTGATAAATGCACGTAAGTGTAATCCCTGCGTTACCAAAAAAAAATGACTTATCTTCATGGGGTCTCAGATGTCACTAATAAATTAATGACTCGAATGAACTGAATGTAATAATTATATTAGCGAAATCTTAGTTCCTCATTCACACTAAGCATTGGGCATTTATCACACTATATTATGTTGCTCTCCCCTCTCTTACCTAGGAGCCGGGGTGGCCACTGGGTCTATGTCGGACTCGACACTTACGGAGTAAAATACCACATCTTCTTCGTTACTGGTAGTTACCACCACCTTATTTCTTCTTGTTTACGTAGAACAATTCATTTACGTATAACTAGCTGACCCGACAAACATTGGTTCTAATTATGTTGTGATAAATAATGATATTAATTACTGACAACTTGATAATATACATAATATATTACTTTCATTTTATAATAATAATAATAATAATAATAAAACTAACTACAATAAAAGTTATTAAAATAATTAAAATGTTATGAATTTATTTATTTTCTAAATTACTAATAAATAAATAAATCAGGCTGTTACCAAAATTAGTCCTTAGCAATAATTAATAAATGTTTGACATATTTTTAATAATTTAGATACTTACGTAGTTCCTGAATATAATTATTATTTTAAATTACATAAATTTAATTAAATAATAAAAATCAGGTTGATTAAATCTATTTTCTAACTTTATTATTTAGTTACATACATTATTTTATAAAGCAATAATGATCTCGTTGATTAAAACGTTTTCTAACAGTTGTAAGTACTGTAATACAATTTAGACATTTGATGTCAAAGATATTATGTATATAATATAACATGATCAGTGAGGCGAGAGCTCGTTTATGGTATGCATGTGTAACATCTAAGTATCCAAGGCAATGTTTATTGTATTGTGACCTCATATCATGTAATGGGCTCTTAGGTGTTTAGTGAGAAGTGAGACATAAACAGAGAAATATACCCGGGCCTTATAAGTTCACGTTGATTATTATTCATTCAACATTGTAGTCGAGTGTACGTAAAATTAGAGAAAATTTGCCTCAGACATAGTCGTAAATCGTCGAAATAGAGTTTTTTAAAAGACTTAATGACTCATTAGGAGGATAAAGGAGTGAAAACCATTTGTAAATTCTATGGTTGATAGCTATGAGTGTTGCAATTAACATGATGCGATCCAGAAATCGCCGATTCCGGAAAGCTGATTTGTTAAAAATATTTTCTGTAAATGTTACTGTTAGGTACCAATCCATGCGTATAAAAATACGTGTGGCACTCAAGAACTGCCGCGGTAACGCTATTACATTAATTAAATACCTATTAGGAGTAATGTTGCCGGCTTATTTTCCATACAGTCGTTCACATTCGGCTTTAAAACTTCATTTTTAACAAAATTAAAAAACAAAAAAAAATAATATGAGTTAATTCTTTAATCTATTAATTAAATTTGTTTTACCATAATATCGACAGAATATTTTGGTAGAATTTAAAAATATCAAATGAAATCACAGATTGCATTTGAATATTAACAGTTCGGTGTTAGGTTTTATTTTCATTACGGAATTTCTTGATTCGGAAGCCGCTCTCAAAGCCCGTGATAAAATGGCATTAGCTTAATAAAAAAATACTAATATAATTATATAGCTATAATGTGTAGTTTTTTTTATAACACATTGTATTATAAAAGAAATAATAAAAAAACGCACAAGATAAATATAATTTATAGATTTAAAGATCTTGAGAGAGAGACTTGTTTTTGTCCAAGAAACTTTCCAGGAATTCAAGTTGTAAGTTTCATGCAACGAGAGGATTACATTACTGTAATTGTCTGGGGACAACCTGATTAACTAATTGTTAAGTTTTCAGCTGCAGCTTAGATCTCTCGTTTTCACTTAATTTTTTTGTAAGCTTAAGTAATTTTTGCGGTATAACAATGTTCATAATTTATTTCCAATTTCAAGAATCCCGCAAGGTAATTATTATATGTATTACATCTCGATGAACAGCTTATAGATGACTTTATACATCTAGTTAATTTACAGTTATAGACTGACCAGTGATCTAGTGGTAAGCAAGCAGGAGGTCCCGGGTTCGAATCCCGGGGCCAAAAATTTTTACTGTGATTTTTCAATTTCTAATAACAGTCCGGAGTCGGGAAGTTGGCGGTGTTACACCCATGTGCCTCGACGAGCACGTTAAGGTGTCGTCGCTCCTGCGCCTAATTTCTCTCCGATCGCGTCGGACTGCCGTCCCATCGGAATAGAAGAATAAGGGAATAGAGAGTGAACTTGTCAATCTTACGCGCAATCTTGCGGCTCGTCTATACAGGTTCGAATTAGTAACGTAAAAATGTGTTTGAAGTCGTCGTTTTTTAGATTTTCGTGGGTGGGTTCAACGAAGTTAGTAGGTGTGTGTAAATATTACAATATTTACAATGTATAAATAGTATGTAAATAAATGTGTAAATATTGTAATATTTACACAAACTATGTCCATAATACGTCTTCTCGTCTTCTTAATGTACATTAAAAATGTGTCCAGACATAAGTACGCTCGTGCGATAAACCTGTAAGTCCTGTATTTTCTTTTCGTAAATTTTTTAAATTTTTAATAAACTATTTATAAATATAATTAGCGGCTTTTATACAAACTCGTTAAATTTAATTATATTTTAATGATATCCAACGCGCCGACATTGAAAAATGAACATAACTTTTAATAGTTTTAAATGCTTACTATAATATTTATAAGTGATCTTTTTTTATAGTACAGGGTGCAAACGAGCAGTCTGGTCACCGAGATTAAGGTGATTACCGACGCCCACAGACATCTGCAACACCAGGGGTTTTGCAGTTGCGTTACCGACCGTTAAGATGTAAGTAAGAATTAGCATAGTTATAGTTGTTGCAAATATTCTACAGATGTTGAAAGTTTAGTTGCAGTGATTACCGATATTTACAGATACGAGTATCACCATCATTATTACTTTTTTTTAATGGTATAGGAGGGAAACAAGCAGCCGGAGCTATTTTAATTACTACCGACGCCCGTAGACATCCCCATAGAGGCTATACAGATGCGCTGCCCTCCTTGCTACTCCCACCTCCATGGTCCAACGGCTCCTTACACAGTGAATTACATACTTGTCCATGCACGTTTACTGCAGAATAATAACTCTCCCCAAAGAGCTTCACAAGTTGCGGTCGTAACCTTCCACGGATCGTGTCTTGGACATTTAGGTAACGTAAAGCCTCCTGGAAGACCTACGAATTATGTTAGTAGTAGTTGGTAAGTCACAAATTTTCTTTCGTTTACAGCGAACATGTTGAATCTTGTGAGTTATAGGAAAATTAATAGGAATAGAAGATCCTCCT
>LUGF01050281.1:280965-295169 GCA_001625245.1 Calycopis cecrops
GCAATGAAATGTCTTTTAGATTTCTTCGGAAAGTATATTTCGCACATAATATTATAAACATTATTAAAATTAATAATAATAATTGATGCTATTCTTTGTTTGTATAATTATTTTTTTTCGAATAAAGTTGTTCTAAACTTTTGTATTTGAAAAATAATATTTGCGGAGTTCCTCATACAACACTGCTCGTTCATTAAAATTAGTTCAGTAATTTCGGGGTACACGGTACAAATACATCTCAATTCTCATTTTCTGAAATCTTACGTATCTTGTATACATCTAACAAACCTTATTGCAAGTAAGCGGTTAAACTTAACAGCGGAATAAATTATACGAAAAACTTGCACTGATCTAAAATTAATTCCAAAATAGTGGTCTCGAATAGGAAGGCAATTAAGTCGAAGGTTAAATTGTATTGTTTCCATTACTCCTGTAAGATGCGGGCAGCTCGAACACTCCTGGATGCTATTATTATAGGGACCAATTTGCATGAATCACTCTCTTGTATAATAAGGCCACGCTCTTAGTTCAGTTGATCATATTTATTAATTTAAAACGTTCTTCACAATGCTTATTTAGCTACTTAAATATATTGCGTTTATAACATGTTGTCGAACAGCGTCACCACATAATATTAACCAGACTGTAGTTTTATGATGTTAATATGTTAGGATCTCTAGCGTCTTTGAAAACCACATCGAAAAAAGTATCTTTTGCCAGCGGTGATTTTAATTTGCATTTGCAAATCCAAAAAAAAAAATTAGAGTGGCTTAGCTGATTGCAACCTACATTAACTACTAAGACATTAACGTTGTAACTCTCCCTTAAGTTACATTAGCCCGAGATGAACGCTACGCTAGATATTACTGATCGGTATTGGCTTTGGTGGATTCTTGCTTCACTGTGCTTGTATACACAAGCTTGAATTTACTTCTTTTGTTTTTTGACGCAAAGAAAATTATTTTAGGCACCGTCCAACTGGCTCTGGGTGAGCCGGAAGGGTGTGTCGGACTCGGCACGGGGCCTCTACAGACTAAAAATTACTGCGAGAGCCTTCAGCCGCTGTGTTGGAGTGCCCCGGATATATCAGCAACAGGGCACTTGCATTTGCTTCTAACCTAACGGTAGTGTGATGTGACATTATCACTCGTTGCCGTTGCCTTGGCAACGACATCAAGCATAATATGTCATTTTTGGAACTTATATTATGAAATTCCCTTATAATAATTACGCATAGAAGTATAGTATGCGTCCGAAAAGTCAGAAATTGAAACTTTGCCAAAAATAGCCAATTTTGTCGACGAGCTGTCAGTCTCAAGGTCACGTTCCGGCATCACACAGCTCGCAAGTTTTTAATTTGTAACTAGTGAAAATGACGGTTTGTAGTGTCAATGAATGTCACAGCATTTCAGGAAGACAAAAAACATGTGATAAAATTACATTTCACAAGTAAGTACTTCCATTTTATACATTATTTTACGTAAATCAATCATAAAACAAAACTACAGCAACAACATAACAAATGGCAGTACAGTGTTGCTATCTGCGAGAAATAAAATCTCCCATTGGTTTCAATGATTATTCATTTTATATTGTTCTTACTCATTATACTTTCTGTTATATTGTTTAACAACGACATTTTTGCTTGCGATATGGAAAAGATATGATATGTTAGTAATAATGAAATAATTATTGTAATATTTAATACTTTGATTTTATTCATTATTATATTTACTTATATTATTTATTTATTTTTATGTAATTATATTTATTTTCTGTATATTGTACACTTATTTGATTTATATAGGTACTCATTTTCTATATTTATTATTTATAATATATTTTATTTATTCTTATAACCGAAAAGTATTTAAATACTTTTCGGTCATTGTAGAGATTTTTGTCAGTCAGATGTTTTAAAAGGTTAATTTTTAATTTAGGGCAAAAAGTTAGATAAACATATTTGTAGGTATAACAATTTGCTACAAAATATGGCTTAACAATTTTTTTGTAAGACGCATAGCTTCCGAGATATCGCGGAAAAATTGTTTTAACCCCTTTTTTCCAAAATGGCAGCCAGAAGACAAGGGTGGCGACCTCTCAAACTTGAGGTTAAGCTACTATTGACTCCCCACATACGTCCTAAAAATAAAATTGCGTCCTCTAAAAAAATCAATATTCGGTGCCTCAATTGTAACATTGCAATGGACTATAGATATTCTACTCTTCGTGTAATGATTATTATCTACTTTTATTTACATTTATTATAAGGTAAATTTCATTTAATGATTCGTAAAATATATCGCTTTACATGAAAAAGTACATTGCTCCTATTCAGTACCTGATAACATAAACGTAACGTAAAAAGTACATTTTCCCATATTTCATGGGTAACGGCCTGATAGTGGTCACATTGTAATTTATACTAGTGTGTGTAGACGCACTCGGCTCACGCACACAAACGGAATAATTTGTCGGACAATTTTGCACGCGTTTTGTAGGAGACTACTTCTATATTTTACATCTGATCACAATATGAGGCCCGCTGAGTTTGTTTCGCCGGTTCTTCTCAGGACAGGGCTAGGGTTGAACCGTTGGTAGATTTAATTGTTGACGTTCAAAAAGTAATTCCTGTAATTCTATTTTGAATAAAAAACTTTTCTTTCTTTCTTTCTTTCTATGCGTTATTATTCTAAGGAAATTCCATAAAACAATTTGGTAACTATGGCAGCAGCTGATCAAAAGTCGACTATTCACTACTATAGTTAGTAAATCCTATGAACTATTAAATACAACAATAATATTGAAATGCAATATGCAAAGTAGTGCATGATAAAAATTCTGATGATTGTATATATATCGTATACTTACTATATAATTTATATGTCAAATAAATAAATTACAAGAGTTGTATATAAAACTCGTTCCGATTTCCCAATTAACAACTTAAACAAATCCAGTTAGCGCGGATTGTTACGACGTAGTTTGTATGCAAATTCTTATTTGCTAACAGAGACAAAAAAACTGGAGTTCATCACAAGCGTTAGGGGTATGATAGGGGGATGGGGTGGGTCGCCAGTGCCGGCGGTGTTTATTTAAACAATCTTCGCTCTTTCGTTTTATGTGATATATTCAATCGGTTATTTAATTAACGTTTTTTTAAATATTGAAATAGTGCAACTATTTTTAGTTCTATTAAAATTATTATAAAGACTTGCTGTTATTTTAGTGAAAAGTATTAGTCTTTATATGATTATACATTACACGGTTATACGTTGATGCAATTATTGTATAGGCTTTTTTGTTTTTAGCTTAGATATTCAGAGAACCACAGTTTATTCAACCAGAACTGTATGTACCTCAGCTGTAGCAATATCATCAAAAGTGTATTATAACCAGTTTAGATACCAGTATATAAAAAAGGGTAATAAAAAGCGAGTTAATTTTAAATTTTGTGATAACGAATATTCTAAGATTATTTTTAACAAATTTTAACTGTTTAAAAAAATGAGGTGTGAGCCATGAATCTATATAATCTCTAATAATGCGGTATGTTTGTACTGTCAAATTATCAATTGTGACCAAAAAGCATAGAGATATAAAGAAAGAAATCTATGCCAAAAAGGCTTGGCAACTCGTTTATTTGTATATTATATATCATATACGTATACATAACAGAGACATCACATCACAGAGACGCTATAATAGACGCCACACCTGTATTACCCATTGAGTGATTTTTTTATGTTATAACATAACAGAAACGCTTAAAGGCTGTCTTATCATATTTCACTTATTCACGTCTTCTAATATTCATTTTCAGGGCAAATGTTTCTACATTTTTTATTTAGTTAGTTACGGTTTATAATCTACGAATTTGAATAATATGTTGTAAATAATTATTCATTCAAATTCTACTTAATTTGAGACTATAATATTTACACTAACAAGACATTCGTACTAACTGTCTTGGTTAACAAAGCAGTTTGTCTGTCCGTCGCCCGAATACAAAGCAGCTGCATGTCAACTGATGCCATCTTGTGCATAAGATAAACACAATTAGGTAAGTAATAAATCGCTAGAAACTAGATTGTTAGTAAAAGTCATTATTGCTTAACTAATGATTTCTACAACTTTGGTATTCGATACCGAACTTACCTACTATATAAATAATACAAAAAATATCTGATATGAACAGAAATGATTTATACTCCAAATTGTGCACCATATCCATGAGACCCCATAGTAAGTTTAATAATTTACTAAAAATTCGGAGGTAGGTAGTTAGGAACACTTTTGCATTAAGATTGGTTATCAAAATTAAAGATTAATTATGTGAAATGAAATAGAAAAAAATATTTAATTAACTAATAACGAATTATCTAGAAACTGTGCAGAAGGATGAATATTGGATTGGTACCGATTCCAATCTAAATACATATTATTGACACAATGACGGCGCAGGTACCAACTGTTCGATATCCTATTATACAGTTACAGTATCAATGCACAAAGAAAATAACAAAACCAAAATCCTTAAAAAATAGTCACAGTCGTCGATATTATAATTTAAATAGCAGTATAATAAATCGCGAAGAAAACTGTGATCAAAATATGTCTAATTGTCGATAAGACAAAGGACATGTAATTCATATAGCCTCTTATAAGAATTTTGAAGTTCATAATTATATAAATAAATAGATTTTATCTAATATTATTATTCGATGTATCCTAAATAATAGCTATATTATTTAAAAAATATATTATTATTACGTCAAAGCAAACCCCCTTAGGACCTTACCGGCTGTAGCAACTGTGGTGATGCTGCTCCATCATACCTCATCTGACAATTCCTTGATACTGCTACACCAGTCTGCCACACCATGACCACTTGTTATGAGATCGAAGATAGGAGAGCCACATCATCTGTACGGCGTGGACCGGAGCCAGCACCACGGATGGCTTTTTAAGAAACTTGTAAATAAATGTATTAGTATGTATTTATGGCTAGTGGTATCCCACTTCTGATGTTAGATTTTTATATATGTGGGCGTTATATGTATGTTGTCAGGTTTTAAGTATATGTGGGTTTTATAAAAGATACAATTCAGTATTTCTAAAAGGTTTTAATGAAAATGCCTTGATTAACGCTCCCGGTACCGACCACGTGTTCGTGGCCTGTTTTTGAAGCGTCAATGTACGTTCGCGGTAACCGAAAGGCTAAGCAACTGATCTTTACTTTTAATATATCTCAATCTTTACCACCAGTTCCAACCTTAGCCCTGATCAGAAAGAACTGGCAAGAAAACTGGAGGCACCCAATACAGTAACTAGGCACACACCACCATGTGAGTGTGCTTAATACCAAATATACAATTCAAGTAACCAAAAGTTATAACAGGTGAAAAGGATATCAGGATCCCTTAATTATTATATTATTAACAATCTAAACATCCAAACATAAGTAATGTAACAATATTTAAAAGATACATAATTGTAATGTACTTTGTAGTGGTCAGATTACACAAAGTACATTATTTATTAAGCTTGGTAATCTTATTTAACATTATTCTGATATAATGTAGCATAGAATATCACAATGTAATATTATAGCTATAACGCACAGCATAGCAGTTTACCATCGATATTAATATTATCAAACTACATATAATTAAATACTTGCAAAGTACTATTACAATATAATATTCAGCAATTATCATTTGTATAAACAAATATACTTAGCTTTGTTATGTACACAAGATTCACACTGGTTCTGACTAGCACCGATTGACTCTCGGTGCCTACGTGAATAAACACGTATCTGGACAGTCTCTCGTCTTAGATCTGATCACTTTACTGGCTGAAGAGTAACTGACCGATTACACTTTACTCTACTCTTATGAAAACAATAGGTAATTAAGAAATACCAAATAGATAATAATTAATACCATCGCAGGTGGGACAGATAACCATCTGTCCATACAAATGATTCCGTAACTATGAATACCTTTACAAATCAAGTACTTATATTAATTATATTGTTTATCTTGTCTTGTCTTATCTACATATATTCATATTATACATCGAGATAGCTATATTATTTATATCTATCACATGCCTGCAGCGTGGCACTACCTTTTCCTAGATTCCTTCGTTCCTTCCTTCCCTCCTAGATATGCGACTCTTTGTTTATCGTAATCAGTTGGTTGAAAACAGTCGATTAATTAGCAAATCAGTGTAGTAACAATTGACATTTTTATAAATAATTTATTCATGATGATTTTCGTCATAATTAGTTTTTAGAAAAAATATTTTTAAGATTCGTTGCTAGAACATATATTTAATAGTTATATCATACTATTGCTATGTATATAATGCTAATTATAACACTATTTTAAATTATTGTTTTCATGCCAAATGCGTGTAGGTACTCATAATTCGTAGGAAGTCTACTTCTCAAATATCTACACACGAAAGTTAATGTAGCAAAATAAATCTTTTATTCTCATAAATCGAGGCGATTCTGTCTTTTTTATCTATGTTTTACGTCTTCTACTCGTAATAAACTGGGTTAAAAATTGATATAATAGTTAACTATTGTTCCGACTAAAATACTTTTTATTGCAGGCTTAAGTGCTTATAAAATATGAACAAATATCTTATATAAGGTTATAGGATGAATGTTCATATTTAAATAGACTTTTAAATAAGACTATCATTCGACCAGTGCAGCTTATGTAGCACTGTAACATGGGCCGTAACCCAAAGACATGAACATTTTACAATGTACCTACGTCCAGTTTCCCGAAATGAAATGATACTGTGGATATTCTGCGTGGCCAGGCTCGATAAAATGCGCAAGTACGTGCGTGGCAGCCAGGGTGCCGATAATTTGCATTGGAATTGAAAATTAAATACGTTTTTATCAAATTAAGTTTCGATGCCGTGGAAATATTGAGATGAAATATACATATTACCCTATTCTCAGAAGTACCTACCGGTACACAAAATTTCATAAGAAACGGTCCAGTATTTTTGGAGGAACATGGTAATAAACATTGTGATACGATTTTTTTATACATAAAGAGATATATTAAATAGTCTGATATAATTATAGGTACTGCTATATCAATGCCCTTGTTCTAGAGAGAAATCCGTCTTTGTTGAAATAGAGATAGATCTATTTAATGCTGAGAGGTTGTGAAAATATCCCTTTCTCTTGTGAAATATTTTTACCAAGAAACCTTCCGGTTTAAGAGACCACAAACGGCCAATCTGTTTTACAAATAATATTTCCTTATATATTACGCTAGACCCTTAAATTCAGAGTCCCAGAGTAATAAATGTTATAAATATCTTTTTCTTCTTTAAGACTACGTACGTATCTGGAGTAATCAAAATATATGAAAGGTCATCGAAATTACTCACAATCAGAGCACATTTGTTTAGGCCACTGTGAACAAATAAATCGTTTACAGTCGTAGAACGGATATGTGTATTTTATTATTAGTTTAGTTGGATAGGCAATTTTATTTGTTTTTGTTTCACCATAATCATCATCATCCAGATCTAGACCGGCTAAAGGGTATATAGGTACATGGTGACGCATTTCACAGGTCATACATAAATAAAAATAAATAAAAAATACTTTATTTTGCACCAAAATAACAATAGCTCAGAACTTAAAACTTATCTAGTTTTAAGTGTATCTATCTTATACAGGTACAAAAAGGCGGTCTTACCGCTCTCAGCGGCCTCTTCCAGACAACCAACATTACATACATGGTCCAAAAAATTTTTAGATGGGGCTTGCCAAGGGCTTATTCAAATAAGCTACATGTAGGTTTAGTGAAAGTAGATGGTTTTTTATGCCCATGTACCTGCCCTAGCCCTGTCCGACGTTATTGTTTCGGGGAGAAAGGCCAGAATAAGAGCAACTCAACTGATGGTCGTCCACCCGTCTTTTAGAATAAGCTAAGTGGCGGATACGATTTCAGACATATTGGTGGCTTGCTCATTTGAAATACTGTGGCCATAAGTCAGGATGGGAACCTGACCCTAACGCATGGTTGCGACGTAGTAGTAGTGACTGTTCAAAGGCAGCCGGACAGTACCCATGAATGAGAAATCTGGCCTTTTCAATGAGGCCGGCTTGTCGCTGGAGGGATTCTGTTGCCTGTGGATCAGGGAAACTCCAATTATAGCGGCTCAAGGCATGAATGTGGTCGATGCCACCCCCAAGTGCCGAGTCCAACGTAGTCTAGGGTCATCAGGGCTCCTATGTGTCACACGTAAATATATTCCTCTGCATCAACGATCGATTCTACGACGCGTTGCCCTTCTTCCTCCACCACTGCCTATAGGCCAATGACGCAATTTCATAATAATTTTCCCTGCCTAATGATGCTTAAGAAGTTTTCACTAAAATAAAAATTACTTCTGATAAATTTTACGGGAGTCAAATCGCGGAGTTAAAGTTTATAATAATATTAAAACACCTATCTAAGACCTGTGAATGCATTTAAATTAATTTTGAATGGACTAAAAACAATATATTATTTACATCTAACAACGATTTGCCTGACTTGTATGTTGAATTAATTTGCGAACAGGAGATTTATTACCACGAATTACACCCATTCAATTATGTAGATGTATTGTTCAAGCGTACTATTACCTATTAAGTAGATTTCAACAAAGATATATTTGTCATAGGAATCTAGGGCTAATTCTGTAGCAGTTTTAAAATATTGTGATTTTCAATATAAAACAAATATGTAATGTACACGTTGACAGTTTTAAATGAAACGTGCGAACCAACCAAATTTTTTTTCGTTTAGGCACATAATGTCTGCTTTACCAAAATAACTATTGCCCTGTATATAACTACTAGGTACCCCATAATACCTACTTTAGTAACAATGACCACTTTCCATGAAACGTCTACAATACTGTCTTAGCATTTGTTTACTTAAGTAACTGATTGCTATTGTAATGCATAAATTAACGTGCAAATTATTGATAAATAAAACTTTTCTATGTAGTATGGCGTATGGCCACCTGCAAACTCCTTTGAATCAAATGGCCATTTTAAAACTCCCTTGAATCTATTACATACTGTACTCGTATTATCTATGATCTTTTAATTGTCACGGGATTGTCATTTGGGTGTTTGGTCTTTATAATATGAAATAAAAAAAATCGCAAATATTAGCACACCTACTTCTTTTATTTACGTAGCGTCTAGGTAATCTTTAAAAATCAAAATAAAATGTGACTTCGTCCGCGTTGGTAAGTAGGTAAGTAAGTGTAGGTATGGTCCTTTTTGTAAAGTGGTCATTATGAAAAACATAGTAGTCATTGTTAAAAAGTAGTCATTTTGGTAAAGTTGTCGTTGGGAAAAATATTATAGTAATTTTCATAAAGTGGTCATTTTCATAAACTAGTCATTTTGGTAAAGCAGACATTATGTGCCTAAACCTAAATAAAATTTTCCATTCCTGGTTACTTGTTTACCCACAAGTAACAAGTAAAGGAATACATCGTCGAAATATGTGAAATGTGTACCATATAATATCAAATCGGATAATTTATTCAGTTCTACATGTTAATACAGCAAAACAAATATTTAAGGGTGTGATAAGTACCACTTGGGTTTCCCTACCTACAGACAGGAATTGTGTGAACAAGTTACTAGCTCTTGGGTTGGTCTGGTGATGTATGAAGCTTAGGACATAGTGCAAATAGTACGCACTAAAAGTACAGTGAGCGCCATCATGTAACTTTTGAAATTATTGTATGCGCTCATAAACATTCCAAAACCTTTTGATGCAGTTGGATAAAGTGGTATCAGCGCAATCATAGGACAATATATTATTATAATGTCTAATTCATATTTAAAAATTTTATATTTAGTGTATCATTTAAAAAAACAGTAAAAAATGCATCAATATCGCAAAGAGGCTTGAGATACTAAAATATAGGCTAAAATATATTACGAAATGCCACAACTATTTCCTTGAAAATAAATTTAAATAGAAGACATTTTTCACTGGGAATTTAATAAACTTTAACTTTGAAGTCCAATTGGATAACTGTTAAATGTCTATTACAGACAAAAAACAATCTTATGGAGAATTCTCTTTTTCATCTCTTTATCACAATCCATTTAAAGGAATTATCCTAAACGGTAAGAGGAGAAACTTAATCACTTCATACAACTTTAATAATTCCAACTCGTGCAAGTTTTCAAACTTTTCACATTTTTTCCTTACTCAAACAGTTTTAGTTAAGGGTGTAAATCATAGATACAACTTTTACCAATGTAATAAGATTATTTCATATGTATGATTTAAACCTATATGTAAGTTAATTAAATAAAACATAGTTGCCAAATCCTGTTAGTCTTACCCGTTATAATTGATAATGGCTATTTTATTTTTTATTTTTATTTTATACATTTGAAACTATTAACGCGAGATTATGAATAGCCGTTAGTTTATAAAGATATTTTAATGATTGCCCTGCGTTACAGGAGTCATCTCCCAGGGCAACTGTGCATAACTGTGCGGAAGTTAATGGGTGTCGGTAGTCATCTATAGGCTATGATTGTGCGCTTGACCTCTTAACTTATAAAATGGAACATAAAGTAAATTCACAATGTGTTACCGTTATAATATTATATTTAGAATTGTCCATCTGTATCAATCATCTGTATGCAAAAAGGTGGCAATAGAACTACCAGTTTAAATGCTGGCATTTAAACTGGTAGTTCACATTTTCGACCAGATTCGAAACAGCTAACTATTAGAAAGAAAGAAAGAAAGAAAGAAAGATTTTTATTGATTACTATAAAATGGACAGTTTCACATAATATAATAATATTACACCAAATTAATGTTGTATAGATATACATATCTATACAACATTAATTTGGTGATATACATATCTATACAACATTAATTTGGTATAATCAATGTAGGTAACCACTCAGCATTTGTCATATCATTATGACAAGTACATTATGATATGAGGCTGATTATATTATCAGTGACTCCTCATAAATCTTTTCAGTCACTTGGGGAGACACCGACAGTGTCCATTCAATATTAAAAAGATATAATTTATTGGATACGAACACTGAACAATTATTACGTAGCTTTTTGCTTTTCTTTTTAAGTGGTTCACAGAATCATTACATACACATATCTTAGATTAATATAATGAGACCTGATTAGGAATAAAAATAAATATATGAGTAAAAATATAAAAAAAATTACTATTATTATTATCTATATTTGGATTTGATCCGGTTGTTGACATTTGATAAGAAGGAGTGTTTTCGTGATCGTCCGTGAAATATTTCAAAAAAAATACGAAAACTTGAGTGATACCAGTGATAAACTTTACAAAACTCTAAGATAAGTCTGAAAACACATAAATCACAAGAAATCCGCGTTCAAACAGTGCAATAAAAGCCGAAAAAGTGCAAAAAGTGAAATAATTTCTATAAACCTAACTATCTTATATATTAATAGCGGAAGCCGATTTTTGTCCTGGACTTTTTGGCCGAACCACACAACGTAAAATTATGGTTAAGGTGTCAAATTAAAGGTCTCGGCGTGATTGTGTGCCAAAAATTATTCAGATTTCTTAATTGCAAAATAGAATTAAAGTATGTACAATTTTAAATATTTGTTTTTATCATTGACAATTTTTGACGATTGACAATGACATATGACAATTTTTTTTTATTAAATGGTATTGGAATGACATATGACAACTGTAAATATTTTTTTTTTTTAATTTTAGTCCAGTGGAAAGTAGTTTAGTAATGATCTAAGGTAGCAGCCCATCAGCTGATTTGCGAAATAAAACTGACGTTTTATTTTTTCAGGTCATATTCAGTAATATTTTAATAATTTATATTCAACAACTTATAATTATAATTAAATATAATTTTATGGTCGAATTTCGACCACTGGGCGGCCACTAGTAGCTATAATAATCAAACTGACATTAACATTTTAAATAATTTCCGGTATCCATATTGAAACAACTGTTACCAGTGACAGTTAATCAAAGTTGTCAGTGTAGAAAATACCATAGACAAAGTTAAATATTGCCAACCTAAAACCTGGGTTACCAACTACAAAAATTTAAAAATGGAGAAGCAAATGGAAACTCTTTTAAAAAAAATGAATGAAAATATAAATCTAAAAATTGAAGAGATGAAGAAAGAATTTAATAAACAAACGACTCTCTTAATGGACAAATTTACGGAAACTATGACTGACACATTGGAAGAAAAACTAAGTCCATTGTTAGAAGAAAATAAAAAATTGAAAGACGAAGTTACTTCACTCAAGACCAAGGTGCATAATATTGAAAAAGAAATTAGAAAAAATAACATTTTACTTCATGGATTGCAAGAAACGGAAACAAACAGAACCGAACTAATAGACATAGTCTTGAATGTATTAAATGAGGTTGGGAAAGAAGCAGGTCTAGAAAATTTTGATAAATGGGAAATAAGTGAAACGCGTAGACTAGGACAGAAAGCTGTGAACAAACGAAGACCAATTTTAATAATAGTCACCCTGGAATGGAGAAAATACGAAATTCTACGGAATAGTAAAAATTTTCCTACAGGCATATACGTAACTGAAGATTACCCTAAGGAAGTCTTAGAAATCAGGAAGGGGCTAAAGTTAAAAAAACAAGAAGAAATAGAAAAAGGAAACCAAGCGCTTATTAGATATGATAAATTAATAATAAAAGAAAAATCAAATCAAATTAAAGGTTACGAAAAAAGGAAACGATCTCCATCGAGAACACCAACACAACATCAGCATCATGCAAACAAAACACAGCAGGCGCCAAAAAAAATAAACAAGACAAATGCCTTTGAATATCTGAACCGAAATAGAAATACATCTCAAACTGGATCCGACACTCAATAGCAAAAAAGATACACAAGCCTCCGGAAGACGACAACAATTCAACTAAATAAAACAACCAGAACAACATGTCCCAAGCCGGTTGGTCCCCGTGGGACTTATGACCAAAACCCTCCAACTACACTCACAACCACCACAAAAAGCTTAAAACAGATACAAAAACTTAAAATAGGAACTTATAATGTATGATCGTTATCCTCAAATGAACGCTTACTTGAATTAAACCATGCCCTCAAGACTAAAGACTTTGATATACTAGGACTCAGCGAAGTGAAAAGACTGGGATGTAAAATTGAAGAACACCAAGAATACATACTTTGTTATACAGGCGAAACAGCAGGGCTCCATGGAGTGGGCTTCCTAGTCAAAAAAAAGTATAAACAAAACATTGTTACATATATTGGTATATCAGAACGAGTATCGATCCTGAAAATGAAATTTGAAGATTATGCAATTTCAATAATCCAATCGTACGCGCCCACCGAGAAAGCAAACGAAGATGATTTAAATAAATTTTACCGTGATCTAAGAAAAGCCCATGAAATGCAAGATAAAACAGTCCTTCTAATTGGTGATTTCAATGCTAAGATTGGCCAACCAAAACAAAACGAAAATATAGTTATGGGAAGATATGGATACGGACAAAGAAATGAAAGGGGTGAAAGACTAATCCAACATGCTCTGGAACAGAAACTAAGTATAATGAATACATATTTCAAAAAGAAACACAGCAGGAGGTGGACATGGATTTCTCCCGATAACAAAACTAAAAATGAAATTGATTTTATCATGTGCAACGAGCCAAGAAAAGTAACCAACGTAGAAGTGTTAAACATGGAACCATTCCCGTCAGATCACAGACTAGTAAGGTCTACATTTATAATGAAATCTCCTAAGCTAAGCTAAAAGCTAAAAGCTAAAGCAGAAGAACCTTTACATCAATTCCAAAAACACCTAAAACGGACAATGAAAAATCAAGATACATAGAAAATCTAAAAGATAATATAAACAAACTACCGGAACTAACACAGCAGACAATAGATAACGTACAAACCTATAGCGACATACTAGAAAACATAATTACAGACAGTCTAAAAATTAAAAACACAAACAAGGTAAGAAGAATTCTATCAGAGTCTACAATAGAGTTAATAAACAGGCGTACACAACTAATTGCAACGAAAAAAAAAGTCCAAAGAAATGAAGATAGAATTAAAAGATCTATTTAAATTGTCAAAGAAAGTC